>JAQQAE010008821.1:0-14983 GCA_029823295.1 Pseudamia nigra | reverse complement strand
TTCATGTATTTTTTTTACAGCGTATGAATGGTAAATGGTAAATGCACTTATATAGCACCTTTATCTTGCACTTACATGGTGCCTTTCTACCCTATGGCGCTCAAAGCGCTTTACATTGCTTTCTATTCACCCATCCCATTGGCCGGAGTGAGTTTTTCCATAGGAATCTACTTCACAGATTTCGCCTATCATGGGTTATTTTTAGAACGTAACCTCCGCGATAAACGAGGGTTCACTGTTTACATATATATGCCTGAGGGATAACATAGGATCAAGGACATTTATATTTGTATGAAAAAGGGAAAAAGCATAAAACAATATTTACTCACATACCCTAAGGAAGATTTATTGTCAAGTAACAGGCAACATTCATATTGACTTTCTTTGTGCCTTAAAAGTCAGATATTTCTCATTTGCTTTACAGGTCTCGTGTTTTCTTAGCTACTGGCGTTCATTTCCCTTTGGATCTTCTCTCTGGCCTCATACATTAACTCACAGGCTTTTTTGTGCTTCGGCCAGTGTTTCACTTGGCATTCTCTGCAAAACACAAAGCGATGAATGAAACTTTAGAAATTCAGGACCCTCTGTTGGAAACCTGAGCAGATTTGACAGATTCTATCTATGCTGGTCAGTTACACAAAGCACATAACGGTTAGCAAGTCCAACACAACAGTTTCTCTTTACCTACTTCAGTGTGATATAGAGTCGACATTATCACTGACGTTTATTTTACCTGTGACAGTACCACTCTCCCTGACACCGAGAGCATCTCTTCGCAGCCTCTTTTCCACACAGTCCACACTTTGGCTTGTCAGGGATTAAACTCTCTAACACATCCAAGCTGTATGTTTGAGCTAACCTGATTTAAAAAAAAAAAACACTTTAAATCAACCTTATGGTATTAATGCAGGGTTGCATAATTCCTCTGTCCTGTTTTGTGTGTAGTTTTACCTCTGTGCCTGGAATCTCAGGTCATTTTCAGACAAGTTGAACAGTTCTTGGACTTGATACTTCGCTACTGCCTTCCACTTCCCCAAATTCTCTTTCACAATGCGGTTCCACATTTCTGGGATCTGTTCATACACAAACGAATGGGGATTTCAGTATACACATGGTGTTTACATATATCAGATTAATACATTTAATGAGATTCAAGATCTTTCTGAAGTCATTCTAAACAAATTTATTGAACAATGAATCTACATCTCCATTTATTTATTGTCAATTAATATCTACATAACATTTTTTATATATTTTACTCTTTTGAATGTGCGACAATAAGGGTAAAATAAGGGTGAAAAATTGTATAATTAAGATGTATTCAGTCTTGTCAGTCTTCAGTCTCCATCAGCTGTGGTGTTGAACAGACTGGTGGCAGTAGGGATGAAGGATCTCCTACAGCGTTCAGTCCCGCAGCGTAGTGATGTTAGTCGTCCACTGCAGCTGCTCCTCTTTCCACCAATGATGTATCCATTTCAACAGAGGAGTCTGGGCAGTCACTGTTCAGCCATGTTTCACAGAAACACATGACGCTCACCTCTTGAAACTCCTTCTGACTCCTCAGCAGTTTCTCCAACTCATCCAGTTTGTTGTTCATGTTGCTATAGTTGGTAGAAAAGACTTGTACCTGAATCATCTGCCTTTGACTTTAGCACTAGCCCTATAACCATGCAGAGTCCTTCTCAGATCCAGTGGGACTGGTTGGTAAGCTCCACGTTTCCTCTGCCTCGGGTCCAGGAGTTCCACTCTGGAGTAAATTCTTCTCTCCATATCAATGGAAAATTGATCCCACAAAAGAAGATCCAAAAAAATTGTGTACTGTATACTCAAAAATTTTAAGAAAAGGTGGGAAGAAAGCAGAGAGCTGGTGTCAGTTGCTGCCACTTGTACTGCACTTTCTAGAATATGGAATATGGATAATTCTGTCACCATCTTGCTCCCCAGCAGCAATGAACCAGATAATAACACTGCAGTGTCCGAGTTCACTCACTTTTATTGAATCCGTTCTTAATTTTTCTTTTAGCAGCTGGTCAACACACTTTCAGTAAATAGCAGGAACCATTTGGATGGTTTTGTGAAAGTGTGTGGTGACATTACAGGAACAAACCTGATCGACCTCCCCACCTACAGTATATGAAGTCAGAACCCTGAACAAGGCCCAGACGGTTCTGATCGACTCCAGTCACCCTTTATTCAGAGAGGTCGTTCTGCGCCCATCTGGTTGCAGACACAGTCTACCAAAATGCAGAACAAATAGTTTCAAAAAGTCCTTTTTTTCTGCTGCAATCATTTTTTTAAATCACTCTGTGATTTGATTAGATGTGGCTTATTTATTGAATTTCTATTTATTATTGTTGTACTTATTTTTACTGCTCATGCTGTGTGATTATTGTTGTATATTTCTCCCTGAATGTGAGAGATACGCAGTGCTGACTGCACAACAGTGTGGCCCCTGGGGATAATAAATTAAATTAATTGATTAATTAATCCAATAATTAATTGATTGAATTGAAATTAATTAAATGGAATTGTATCTGCTCATTAAATCAAAACAATACAAACACAAAACACGCAAAAACAAAAAAATAATAAAGTAATGAAGACAATGAACAAAAATGAAAAAAAAAAAGTTCACAAATGTACCCCAAAAAAAGTGCAAAACATTACACCAAATGAACAAAAATAAAAACAATGATCCAGAAACTGACCCAAAAAAATCTACAAATGTATCAAAAATAGACAAACTAGTCCACTATATGAACAAAAATCAACAAAATAATATGCAAACATTTCAAAAGATAACCATGAAGGTTCACAAAATAAACAAAAGTTTAAAAATGATCTACAGATATATTGAAAAATGAGCAAAATGGCCCACAAAATTAACAAAAATAACCAAAATAATCTGGATATTGAACAAAATAATCCAAAAAAATAAATAAATAAACATATCTACATTTTGCCAAGAGATGAACATAAAAAGACAAACATTAGACAGAACTATAGACCCCACTGTGATAAATGACATGGGCACATTTAAGACCTGAGAAATTCAAATGTAAGACATTTCAATGACATCTAATGCTTTATGTAATGTTTTAAAACTTTAAACATTTTAAAACTTTTGCACCCTGTGTGTTTGTACCTGTTCCAAAATAAGCCCCTTTTTTGGAGGGGCGAGGTCTGTGACTGCAAGATGAGACAGGAATCGCTGCAACTTCACAAGAATTGGTAACTGATCGATTACCACCTCTGTCAAGAAGGTCCGAAGCTATAAACAGTAAGGAAATAAAAGAGAAATAAAACAGCATCAACAGTTTCAGCCTCAAGAGAATTATTTACTGTGGGACTTGAAGTCAAAAGGACGCAGTAGGAGACAGCACAGTGACATGGTTATGTAATTATTGTAGCAGGAAGAGGATGAGAAAGCATATAATAGGAGGAAACATCTTAGTCAAAACAACCTTTGGAAACTGAATCCTTGTCAAAACAAATGAGGAGATTAGATATGAAGTTGCAGGAAAATGATCTAGGCTTCACTTTACAGCAAATATCTAGCAGTTATTTACTGTAGATGGAGATTATCTTGATTGATGTGTTTTATAATCTTGTTACCTGAGTTTAATAATTTTTTCAAATTTTACCTTGAGGAGCTGCTCCTTGTTGAAATGATTGAAGTCATATTTCTGCTGGCAGTCTTTCTCTAGTAGCAGATTGTAAAGTGAAATCCAGACCTGGCCATCAAGTTTTGTGATCTTTACATGATCCTCAACAAGAATCTTCTGCCATTTACCATTTATGTACTTTTCTACTGCACCTATGTTGGGCAGCAGAGCACAGCAGTTTAGTTGAAATGACATTAGCATTTAGAAAAAAAATAACTTTTAGCACATATTAAATGTAGAAGCTTGTGAAATACCTTCTCTGCAGCGACTCCAGGGGCAGCGGTCAATCAGTTGAACCAGAACGCAAGGGATGTTGTGGGTATACAGCATACGATGTTTTATGCTGATACTGTAAAAGACAAAAGAAACACTTTCAGAAAAATGATGTGCATTTAATAACTAATTAGTCACAATATAAAGTGATTTTTCTAAGTGATTTTCAAACCTGTCCACTTCTGAGCCATAAGAAGCTGTTCTTTTCTGTGCTTATGTCATTATGGAGTACAAAGCACAAGTGCAAGTTAAAACTCTACCATGCAAAGTGAAAGACCCAGAAACACCACCGGTTCCTCTGGGTCCAAACTCATCTGAGATGGACTGAGACAAAGTGTCAAAGTGTGCTGTGGTCTGACCATCCAGACTGTTATCACAGGTTCTGGAGAAACATATGGGGTATTATGACGTGCAAAACATGACAAGACACCCCAGAATGTTGAGCAACTGAAATTGTACATCAAGCAAGAATGGGATAGAATTCCCCCTATAAGCTTCAACAATTACTGTCCTCAGTTCCTAAATGCTTATTGTGTGCTGTTAAAAGGAAAGGTGATGTAACACAGTGGTAAATGTGCCCCTGTCCCAGCTCTTCTGGAACGTGTTGCAGACATCAAATTAAAAATGACTGAATATTGAACATTAAATATCGTGCCTTGGTAGTGTATTCAATTGAATATAGGTTGAAAAGCATTTGCAAATCATTGTATTCTGTTTTTATTCACATTTTACACAATGTCCCACAATCACTGGAATTGGGGTTTTGTATCTGTAGATACTGGAAGAATACTGACATTTTTTTTCAATGTAAGTCTAATGTGTCACTGTCAAACCTGTCTGTGTGGTCAGTGATGTAACGCAGGACAGACAGAGCCTTCAGTGAAATGTCAAACTCCAAGGCAGCACTTTGAGTCTGTAACTCCTATAAAGTGAAACCAGAAAAATGTAACATCATTTGATTTGACTGGACAGTGCCTCTGCAGTTATGCAAAAGAAAACTATTCAATTCCTGTTCTTTTACCTCCATTGAGGATAGGTGAGGAGGTTTCCCTGTTAGGCTGTTGTGGTCATGAATGGCATCACCCTCCCTGGTCATTTTACCGACCAGCAGAGTGAGTTTGCGGTGACAGTAATCAACCAGGTCCAGAATGGAGTCATCAGCTGCCTCATGCGAATCCTGCACAACACATTTTCACTAAATCACATAACACAGTTTAGTTTCTAGTTAAATCATAACCTTTACAGGTGCACCGTGTAAATTGCCCAGTGCTTCCATTCTCACTGTGTCCATCCAAGTGGCTTCAAAAGTGTGTCAGTGTTTGGACTGTTCACTCCAATCTACTGTAGAAACATGCAGAAGGGAGACTTCTACCTCTGTAGATATAAATGACACCTTCTAGTATACTTTGTTATTCAAGTAATAAAAGCACATTGACTCTTATTATTAGGTCATTAGACACTAATGAAATATACTGTATTGCGTTTCTGCAAATACAGCCTTCTATAGCTATGCACTGCTCCTTTAACAATTAACTCTATGAAACAGTAAGTGTCTAAACTGCCTCATTGCGTAGCCACATGCATTACTACTGTTACAGTTTGTACTAGATACAGTAGGAAAGAAGTGTTTTGTGTGTATTTACACTGACCTTATGGAACATTATTGTTTCAAGTAGATTTATTACTGTGGCCTCATGGTGGATCTAAAAAAAGTCATTAAAAAATTACAGTCAGTGCTGATCAATGAAAGCTGCATTTTTTTTCCACATCTGTTTAACTTACCACCATGTAAAGTTGAAATGTGCTCTTAGGATTGAAATCCTGCAGCTGACAGAGGATGGGGAACACCTTTTGCTTCCACACCTCAACCAGGATCATGTCATGGACAAGGACAGGTATCTAGAGAGGAAAAACATATGCACTTAACACACAGACATTTGAACTGTGCACATAAGTATAGCAGCTAGTGGTGACAGTCACCTTTTTATGTAACACCAGGAGCTCCTTGACGTACTCATCATGCATGGTGGATGCATTCAGTATTGCCTGCATGTTAAGTTGCTCGATGTTCTCATGCTGTTTTAACCACCTGTCAACACACTGAAACATTATGCAACAGCACATACTGATATTTCACTTTAAAACTATGTCACAGACAGATCTAGAAAAGAACTATTGTTGATTACTTTGTTCATTTTCTTCATCATTCTCTTCGGTTTTTGATCATTGTTGTTCATTATTTTGTTGCTTTTTGTCCATTTTTTTGTTCAATTCAATTCAATCTTTATTTGTATAGCGCCAATCATAATCGCCGATTATCTCTAGGTGCTTCACAATTCGAGGCCGAGACCTCATAACTATACAGAGACTAAACCCAACAGAACCACCGAGAGCAAGCCAAAGGCGACAGGGGGAAGGAAAAAACTCTTTTAACAGAAGAGAAAAATCTCCAGCAGCTCAGGGTAGGCGGCCATCTGCCTCGACCGGTTGGGCTTAGTGGTTATGCTGATCATTTTGTTCCAATGTCCAGTTTCTTGAGTATTTTCATTGTATTTATTTTTTCATTTTTTTATGTTGCTGTTTATTTTGAGTAGCTATGTGTTGATCAATTGGTTGATTTTGTTGATTCAGTTCATTTTTATCTGTTTTTCTTTAGTTTGTTTTGTGCATTCTTGACTCTTTTGCTCATTTTTGTCCATTATGTTAATTGTTCTGTTGAGTGTTTTTCTAATCTCTTTCTGTTGGATATTTTGTTAATTGTTGGGCGACTCATCCAGGGTGTACCCTGCCTTCGCTCAAGTCAGCTGGGATAGGCTCCAGCACCCCCCCTCAGGAGGATTAAGGGGTAGAAAATGGATGGATGGTTGAATATTTTATTCATTTTCCTGATTATTTTGATCACTTGATTTATGTCTTACTCCTTTTGCTGATTATGTGGTTGTGTTTTTTCCATTTTATTGATCATTTTGTTCAGTTTTGTTCACTGTTCTTCATTTTGTTGATTATTTAGTTAATTTATTCAATGTTGTTGATGGTTTTGTTCAGATTCTCTTCATTTAGGCTATTGTTTCAGAAAAAGCCTACTTCATTATACATTTGATGAGTAAACGAGCATGTGGATTTATTGTGGAAACTGAATCCTGGTAGTTTACAGTGAATGTTACTACTGTACTAGTTTAATTGAATTATCCTTATCTTTCATTTAGTTATCTTACCTGGTCCACCTGACTGCCTTTTTTAGGCAAATTAGCTGCAGTTTAACTAGCTAACAGCTAAGGTTTACTAGCTAGGTTAACTGGACCCTCTTACCTCGAAGAACCCACGTCCTTTAGAGGAAAAGTTTCCAAACCCGAAATAAACCCCTCGGCTTCCGTAGGCAGGAGAACTGCCCGCTCCATTTTGTTGTAAGTAAATACGCGCAAAGCTTTCAAGAACAATAATTTTGACCAGTAATCTTTTTAAACGATCTCTTCAGTCAGTTTGTTTCGGAAGTTAACGTTCCAGTGGTTGCCATGGTTACGGTACACCAAGTGGCCACGGTGTTTAGTTGTACGTCACTACCGGAAGGTGGCGCTAGATCTTCAAAGTAAAACCAGCAAAACACTGGAAACAAAATGGAAGAAAATCCTTGCTGTATTGTTGAGTCTATGTATGTGTTTATGTGGAGTACTGTACACACAAACAGTACTCAGGTAAAAGAATTGTTAGTACAACTACTACGGAAATAAGTACTGTACTTGAATAACACTAAAAAGTATCATAAAAATAGTAGGTAATAAATGATAGTAAATAAAGTAAATATCCTGATGCTTAAATATGTTCATTGACGTAAAGTGCACGGGGTTTAATGACGTTCACACAATCTGAGTTATTATTCAAACACAAATGTTTCTTATGATGAATCACCATAAGTATCACAATTTAATATAGGATAACACTATCCATTTATTCCAAAGCTCTATTAAAATGTGCTTAATTTAGAAAAGTAACTCATGCTCACTGAGGTGTGTAATCAAATGTAACGAAGCAGAGGCAGCACAAATGCAACTCAGCTGCTCTCATAAATATATAATGCATTAATTTATGTTTGCATAAAACCTTCTCTAGTATGAATGTCCTCAGTTCCCCCCACCTCTGCATGTTTTAATGCACTCTGGAGCGACTCTAAGATCACAAAGTAAGGTTATTAAGATTATTATTAACATTAACTATTTTAATTATTTCCCATATCTTTTGTAAACAAGGGAGTTGTGTGCATTTTGAGACTGATTAAAAAACTTAAGCTGTTTGCCAATGCATTCAACTCTTTACATTCATCATTCATTTTCTTAAATTTTGTTCATTTTTGGAGTGTTATTCTGTCCCTCTCTGTTCAATTTTGTTTATTATATTAATTTTTGTTCTTCAAAAATGAGCATTTGTTTTCATTTTGTTGCTTATTTTAGTCATTTCTGTTCTTTTCTATGATCTTGACTATTCTGTCTATTTGTGGATTGTTTTGTTTTGTAAACCTCAGTTTAAATATGTCCTGAGGGTTTTCCTGTAGCGCCTGGGGGCTTAGGACTCCAAAAATTACTGGTGATCTTAATACATCTTCCAGTACTGGGCCTGAAGATTTAGATCAAAACATACTGTCACTGAAGACTCATTCACACAGACATCCTGATAGGAGAGTATAAGACAAATATGTTTTTACTTGTTTTATTTCTCTATGTGTCTGTGAAAAAAAAAAAAACACAATGCTTTCAGGAGTGCTGAAATAAAATATAGGGGGCTTGAGCCTCTCTATAACTCCTGCTGTACCCTATTGTATAATTTGTATTATATTGTTGCCTGAATTGGAATATTTAATTTGTACATTCACTGCTGGATAACCAAGTTCAAATTTCTACATAAAATATTAGTTGGAACAGAATTTTCATTTAACAGTGCCTGTGTAATAAAACACTTTCAATTAGTGTCCTTCCTCAAAACTGTAGAGAAGGAGCTCATTTCATTAAAAGTAGACCCTATTCACATACAGTAGGATTAGGGTTGGGCTATAAATTAAATGAAAATGCTCAAATTGCCTAAACTGTAAAATCTAGGTTAATGCTTCCTCTGGAGAACTTTCTTTTTCAGTGAATATTGAAAATGTAACCTGTTTGTTGTTTTTTTAATTCAGTGTGTATTGCTCCAGTCAGTACATTATGTTCATTCATCCATCTTAATCCTCGCCAGGGTCAGGGAGGGTTATTGTCAGTTAATATTACACATTTCTGGCCTATAGTTTTAGTGAAGATAATTATTTTTGGATTGTGTTTTGTCTTGACTTCATGCAGGCATTTAAAAAAGTATTAAAATCATCAGCTGTCCATAATACCTAAGACAATAAAGGATTATATTTTATCTAGATTATCCAGAGCACACACTGTTAAAGTAACTTTGGTTGCAGTTTTGCTCAGTTTTCACAATCTCATGAAAGTCAATTGTTTTAGTTCATGTAAATCTTGTTTTTGATGCTGTAAAGTTACAGCAAAGTAATACACCAATGTTCTGATTTCATTACCTGTATACAGCAACCCTGCCTTTGTGCCTTGGTCATGCAGAGCTTGTCAGTTTACTTTATGGTGAAGAGTTCCTTCATGTGAAGATACTGGATAATTATTGTATTTGCAGCTCTCATCTACACAAAACTGAAGCCATAATTCCATGTTATGATATGCTGACTCATAAATGAGATGAATGTTAATTGATTACAACTCACTGTCATGTTCAGTGTAATATATTTTATTGTATTTCTTTTCTATAATCTCATACCAGCTTCCTCACTTGACTTAGTGAAAAACAAATTAGGTGAAAAACTATAATGAAACACAAAAATGACAAAATACAGTTATTAAATGTTTCAGTGTTATTCAAAGAAAACTCCTCCTGTCACTGAAGGCATCTTTGGTTGAGGCATCTCTGGGTCTTTCAGTCAGTCAGGGCTGTCATCTTGTCATTTCCAACACACAACGATGTTTGGATCATTTTCCAGACGTTCATCCAGCTCCTGGTAACTGATTCCTGTTAAATTAGAAAACCGTAAGCAGATTTGTTCCATGGCATCTGTAAGGAAACAGAGGAAACTCTACAACATGCCTGTTTTGCAACAGATCTCATCATAACTATGGCAGCCGGTGTAGAGACGCGGCGGCCTGCTTCTCTCATCACGGATCACCTTCACCGGATACTTCTGCAGTCGGCGAATCAGACACTTCATGAGCCCAAATTGGATGAGTCTCCTATGAAGTAACATGTGGCATAAACATGAACAAATGCATGTTTTTCCAGAAATCATTAGGTGTTTCCAGGAAGAAATAAAGTAAGTGATGCAGACCTCTCATCAACCCTTTGAAGCTGCTGTGAGTAGCGAGAACAAAGATCTCTCACTGTGGTTCCTGGACTTAGACCACAGTAGAGCTGGAACACATCCCTAAGACTGGCTCGCTTCTGACCTGACAGACAAAACACAAGGAGACAACATCAGCATCATGAAATTAAACACAGAATCATGATTATGACAATAATAAAAAGAAGCTGTGAAATGGCAAATGTGCTGCCCAGTTTTGAAATTTACGTGCCCTTGACCTTATTCCTTGAAGGTCATATTTGGAATGAGCGTAATCAGGAACCCAGTTATTAAGTTGTTGGAGCCATAGTGACTGAATGGTAACAGAAATAATTCAGGTTTGTATTTTTATTTCTTTGAGAGATTGTTGATCATTATTTCCTACTTTTTAATACAGTATTATGATTTGAAGCAATAAATTAGAAAATATTTAAAAATGGAATTACATGTAAGTTAAATATTTAGTTGTAGAAGTATATATTAGAATCGTTTTGGTGCTGATCGTCCTTCTCCTCTACAGTCTGTGGAGCAGACAGCTGAGGGATCCTTGTGTGTGAAGCAGAGAGGAGGAATAAAACAGATTGAGCACAGGTCTAAACACTTTGCGTTTTTTGAGCATTTTGTAGACTGAATTAGTTATTTGAAGCAAGTCAACTACAGATAATTTTTGTCAGGAATATTCGTCAATAAATTTTCATCATTGGACTCACTGGAGTGAGAACTGTCCTGCAGTCTAATCTATCACATAAAAATTTGGTGCCTCTAGATATAGTATTTTTAGTACTATAAATTAAAATAGGCTTTTTACAATTACCGAATCGATATGCAAATTAGATGGTGGTTGCCACAGTAACCTTCCCCCCTATCCTGACTACGCATGTGCCAAGTTTGGTTAGTTTCTGTCCAGGGACTTTGGAGATATAGAGCCAAATATTCAGATGAATGCATGTACATGTACGTACGATTGGAGCTCTTGACTATTCTCCCACCCACTCCCCACTTTGGTCAGACGGGGGATAATAATAATAATAATAATAAACCTTATTTACCATGCTTCGTGACGTAACTAAGGCACTCTTCTTGGATGGACTTGTCATCTATGAGGCTTTGGACTTTTGGGGTTGTGCAGTAAACATTGGAGTACTGAGGGGAAGTACAACATCAGTGTAAGAGGAACATCACACTACAAGTGGCATACTTTAGGTCAAATAACTTTAATGGAAGTAGTGGAAAAAGTATTGTGTAATATTCAAATAAATGTACTAAAGTATTAAAAGAACACTGCAGGCACAATACTTGTAAAGGAGTAACACTTAAATATTAGTGTTAGAACAATGTGTTACTGCTCCGAAAGCTGGAACATGGGTTAATTTGAACAACTTTAGTTCATTGTTAATAAACAGAGACAGCACTGAAACCTGCAGGGGTCACAAAACAATCGATGGGAATGTAAAGAAGAAAAAACCAAGTTCTAATACATAGATATAATTCAGATAGTGGAGAACTTTCTTAAATGCTTTGTGTTTGTGATAAATTTGTGATTTAATGAAAATATAATGATTTATCTTCTGCTCCGTTTGCGGTGAGAAATGTGAAGCCAAAAAGTTCAATTATTAACAGAATATTGTATTTTGCTCAATTATCCATTGTGTAAAATCTTCCTCTTAGCTCTCAGACAAACATAGAGGAGTACAATATTTATCTCTGTGATTTAGCAGTGGAAACAAAGCTGCATAGAAGTAGAATATAAGAGAATATAAGTTATTCTCTGCCACTAAATAAAATGCAAGATAATGTAACTGTTTTGTACCTGGAATATTGAGACTAATGTGACAACCCCATAGTACCTGTGAAGAAGAAGATGATTAAATGTAAAAACATCATGTATATCACAAAACAATTAAATATTTAAACTGTATGAAGAGCAAAACTGCTGCCTTTATATGTGCACCAGTCCTGGGAAATAGTGTCACATTGGTGCTTGAAAGTTTGTGAACCCCTTAGGACCTTTTTATATTTCTACATAAATATGACCTAGAGCATCATCAGGTCTTCACACAAGTCCAGATGAGGACGGACCAATTAAATAGATGAAACTGAATATTTATTTATTCAGGAGAATAATTCAATGCTATAAATCTGTAGCAGCACAAGTGAGTAAACATACCCCCTTATGCAGGTAGACATTGAGCAGTTCTTCTACCAAGGAATGGTTAAAGTTCATGTTTTGAAACAGCCAAGTCAAAGTCCAGAACTTAAACCAAGTGAAATGTTCTGAGAGTGACCAATGCATGAGAGAAAACCCACTAACATGGGCTAAAACGGGCTCAAATGTCTCCAGACTGATGTGCAGGACTGACCAACATTTACCAGATGTGTTTACCTGCAGTTCATGCTGTGTAAAAGGGAAAATCTGGTGATGTTTTAAGTCATTTTTATGCTGAAATATAGAATGTTTTAAGGGGTTCACAAATTTTCAAGCACCCCTCTATGTTTTGAGGTCAAAATTATTAGCTACATGTAAAAATGTATTTTTATAAAATATTTTTTCCTCCATTGCTGTTTAAAAGAGTGCTATGATTTTTACCAGAGTATTTCAAAGCATGCCAATTTCATTACAAAGTCATTTTTATTTACAAACAAAAACAGAATCATTTTAGGAAATCAACAATCACCAGGATCAGTATTATTAACCCCAAGAAGAACTGACCTTTATTTCGGGCACAGCACATGACAACTCTTTGGCTGAGTAATCGTCTATAAGTGTGAACTGATGTTAAAACGGAACATTTGTCCAGAATGCACTTCAGAAAGGATCTGAGGCATCACTTGTAAAGGCATCGAATGAAAAACAAAAAAAGGATTGTTGATGGACTCAAAGCAGGATAATAATAATAATAATTTGACAATGTTGTAGCCTTCGTTAAATTTTGACATGTACTCACAGGAGATTCTGAACGGCAATACGAACAAGATTCAGCTCCACATCTGCTTCAGCTGAGATTTTCTGGATGTGTCGAAATCCATCAATGTAAGGCAGGATCTGCAGGAACAGTGAAACATTACTGACTTATTGGCAGAAGTGTAGATTTCAGGGGGGGTAACAGTAAAATGTCCATTTGTCCCTCTACATAAAAAACTTCATTTTAGAGGACATGCAGCTTAATTTGTCTCTAAAATCCTGCTCTAGGTAATGTTGGTTTTGTTCATTGTTAAGTTAATTTCCTTTTCTTGATTATTGTGTTCATTTTGTTTTTATTTTTGTCCATTTTTATTGATTATTTGATATATTTTTACTCATTTTATTGCTTATTTTTACTCATTTTGTTTATTTAAGTGCTTTCTGGACCTTTTGATCATTTTTGTTCAGTTTCTTCATTACTGTGTTCAATATCACTAATTTTCTTGACTATTTTGACAAATTTTTCTGGTAATTCTTGATTATTTTGTTCATTTATTGCACATTGGCTTGATTATTTTAAATCATTTTGTTGATTTTCTTGAGTACACTTTTTTTTAAAACAAATTTTCTTAGTTAATTTGTTTTTTTTTAAATAATTTTCTGATTTTTTTTTTGCTCATTTTATTCATTTTCTTGACTATGTTGTTTTTTTTCCCCGACTCCTTTTATTGATTATTTTGTTTATTTCTGGTAATTTTTTTGATAAACATTTATTCTGTCTCATTTTCTAAATTATTTTGTTCATTTTTAGGAATTTTCTTGATTATTTTTAGGAATTTTCTTGATTATTTTTGTTCATTTTATCATTTATTTGATTATTTTTCTTCATCTTTACTAACTTTCTTTGTCATTTTGTTCCTTTTTTGATTTCTTGATTATTTTTGTTCATTTTCTTGATTATTTTGACTTCTTTTCTTGTTTATTTTTACACAGCAGTAACACCTCATTCTGTCAGTGTCTCTTGTCTATAACATACACGTCACTCCACAGCTGATAGAAGGTTTTCTCATTATTTTATCATTATCCGTCTCCTTGTGTCTCTTCGTGTTCTGGCATTTGTCTTATCACAGCTTTACTTGGAACACGTGTACCTGTTGAGTAGTGAGATCCCACTGAGATTTGATGAAGTAGTCCTTGCACTGGGTGAAAACTGGCACGTCGTACTCCTGGACGATGGGGGGGTCTTTACGGAGCTGAATCAGCTTTAAGTGGATGGTGTTAGACTCATCTAGATGAAAAAAAAGACAGATGTGATGACAATTCAACTTACAATCTTTGGTTTATTTTGGGGCATTTTGTTTTTATTGACAGGTACAATGAAGATGGACAGGAACTGATGGAAAGAGGTGAGTGACATGCGGTAAAGGACCTGGGCTGGCAGTCAAACCCTGAGTGCTTTTGAAAAGGCCTGAGCCTATGTGACGCATTCTCTACTAGGTGCACCACAATGCGTGCACCTCTACGGTGAAAACAGTGTTGGTGTTGTTCAGATGGTGTTGGTAAAAACACGAGTAAAGCAGTCTTATCGTTTAGCTTTCTATCAGGGCTGTAGCCATGCTGGACATCAGGTTCCATTACCATTGGATGAATAATTTTTCAATTCAATTCAATTTTACTTGTATAGCGGCAATCGTAATCGACGATTATCTCTAGGCGCTTCACAATTCAAGGCCGAGACCTCATGACTATACAGAGAGTAAACCCAACAGA
>JAQQAE010008820.1:0-14984 GCA_029823295.1 Pseudamia nigra | reverse complement strand
TACATGACTCAGTCCCTCTGACCTGCACATATAACACATGTTTTTACTGCAGAAGCAGAGTAAACATCACTGTTTCTGAAGTTTCCCTTTTAAACCAGTCTGTGCTGATATGCAGAGAAACACCGGACTCTGATGTAAAACAAGCCTTATTGCAAAGTCTAAATAGGGTTTAATTGATGATAAAGATATTTTTCAACCACAAATGTAATAATCAATCATAGAAATTCCTCTAAAACATAAAATAATCAGATTCAGATTGTACTATGTGTAATTTAAACAAATTGCATTGAACAAATCCTTCCTGGACTGATGTTTTTCTACTATCTTGGTTAGAGTGCCCTTGACCACTCGTAAAATTTTATCTTATCTGGAGTAACAGCAAAAAGGAGAAAATATTGGTCAATCCCACAAATCAATGGGTACTAACAAAATAAGAGAATATGATGGATACTAACAAAAAAAGAGAAAATTATTTGTATATAGTTTCTTGCATGAGGTCTATTATTTCACTTTCAGGAATAATGGTATAAAGAGGCAACAATATACCCTGCCTCTGCCCTAAATCAGCTGCTGTAGGTCCCATCCCACCATGGCCTTCCAGAGAATTAAACAGTTACAAAAAAACTAATGAATTGATTATGTTTAGGAAATATAAATATAAATATAAATAAATAGATTAAAATGACCATAGTCAAATTATCCATTAGCCCGAATGAACCTTTGAAGTTTTTTGGTATTTATTAAACACATGAGGAGCTTTATGTGATTAGCTTCAGTATAACATGAAAAGTTACAACTTTAAAAAAAAAAGATTTTGGATGTTAAATTTGCAAAATTGTCTAGTTTTTGAATTGACCTGATGTTAATCTTGAATCCTTGTCACAACACATTATATAAAAACACTGTGGTAAAGAATACGTCAACTGAATGTAAATGTACGAATGTACATGTGTATAATTATTTTAGTTTTTAAAAATCTAACGTTGATAGATTAAGATAGCCATTTTGGTTCTAGATTACATAATCCTCTGTCCACTAACCCTAACCAGTCCAGGCAGATGGCCGCCTACCCTGAGTCACTGGTTCTGCTGGAGGTTTTTGTCTTCTGTTAAAGGAAGTTTTTCCTCCCCCTGTCGACCTTGGCTTGCTCTCTGTATAGTCTTGAGGTCTTGGCCTTGAATTGTGAAGAACCTAGAGTTAATTGTTTATTATTATTGGCGCTAAACAAATAAAATTGAATTGAAAAATTGAATAATAAATGCAACTGCTGCATTTTGTAATACCTACAAATTGTTATAATGCTGAGAAAAGCATTATGTAGTATATTCCATTCAAGCTGTGTTTTACAGACTGTGGGTATTAATACATAGTGCTCCATTAACAAACTTAACCTACACAACCATTTTTGACATTATACCTTTCGTTTGGATTTATGGTAAATAACTAAATAACACTAAATAATGCACTGGATCAATAGACAACTACAAATAAATACATTAATTTTTTTTTTTTTTAAATAAAAAAAAACAGATAACTACAAATATCCACACAATTAACAATTGAGAAAAAAAATCCAATATTAACAGAAATTAAACAACAAATTGGCAACCCAGTAAAAAAGGTGTCATGACCCATTTAGAGTCTGACCCCAAGTTAAGGACAGGCAGCTTTAAAGCGACCACACAGTAGGATTAATCCCTTTTCTGTGTTCCTGTTTTTGCTTTTGTTTTGTTTTGGCTGTTAAAGGGGACCTGGACATTGGCCTGCTGCAGTACCTCCTCTTTGGGAGTCTAATTGCAGCTGTGGACCCTGTGGCTGTCATCGCTGTGTTCGAGGAGGTCCATGTCAATGAGGTCCTCTTCATCATGGTGTTTGGAGAGTCACTCCTCAATGACGGCGTCACAGTGGTTCGTATGCTGCGTCATATTGAACTATTAACATTTCTACCAGTGTAAGAAGAGGAACAGTTTGCAAGTTTACAGAGGCATCCATCACAGGAAAATACACATTGAAGACATGAAGTAGAAATAATACAAACACTGTTGTTCAAAGAAAAACATCTCCTTAAGTGAACTTTCCAAAACTTTATCCCTGGATAATCAAAGTGCTGATTGAAGTGGCTTGAATGAACAGCATTTTGCTTTTATATGTTAGCTCGGAAACAATTCCTTTCTCGGAAAAGCACAATTAGTCTGATAAAGAAATAAAGGTGTTACTTTGACCTTTTTACACTAATGTTATTACAGATATTGAACTCAGTGTTCATTATTAGAGAACACTTAATATTGCAAAATATGTAAGTGGGGAAAGTACATTTTAAAATACCTGTACGCTACAAAAATACATTTGTTGATGTGACCTTTACAGACAAATTCAATGTAACATTTCCAGATTAAAATGTAATCTATTATTACACATGAGTATTTGTGTAAAGGTGCCCTTCACTGTCTCTGGAGGCTTTGGTTTTCTCTGCATTAATTTCAAGAGTGTTATTATCCTCACCAATCTGCCATAGGTAAAAAGTTTGAATACTTCCTCCATAAACAGATCTGCTCTGTTATCCTTTTCAAGACACTCCATAGGACGTACAAATGAGGTGCAAAATTAAAAGCTTTCAGTTAATAACTATGGAAGTATCTGCGTAGTATATCAAGTTGCAGGATGCAGGTAACATTCTGTTTTTGTTGTCTCTTGTGTCAGGTGCTCTTCAATGTATTTGATGCCTTTGTGTCACTGGGAGGACCTAAAATTAATGCAGCAGAGATCATCAAAGGAATAGGTAATAGAAGACATTTATTTATGTTTGTTCAGCTTTGTTCAGTGGGTTTGACTAATGAGACAAACTATTATTTGCACAATGTAAATTACAAGTTGCAATGGAGAAGATGTAACTCATCTCATTCTTGCGATGTCTTTGATTCTCCAGTATCGTTCTTTGTGGTGGCATTCGGTGGCTCCCTCGTCGGATTAGCATTTGGATTACTCATCTCTCTTCTAACTAGATGCACAAAAAACATCCAAATAATTGAGCCTGGCTTTGTCTTTGTCCTTGGATACCTGTCCTACCTGACTGCAGAGATGTTGTCTCTATCTGCCATCCTCTCGTGAGTGCCCTATGATCCATTAATCCTTGTTTTATTACACTTACTGGAACAGTTTAGCCTTAGGAGGGTCTCTGATTCTTCTTAAGCATTTATTTTCTTTGGAAGTGGTTTCACTTTACTTACCATATACTGTATGGATTTTTGTTTTTATGGATGTTATGTGGTTTTTTTTTTTACTATTTTTTTATGTGCAATGAAGATCTGTCAGTCAATCAGTCAATACTTCCTTCCATGATGATGATCAGTTAGAAGGAAATGTTGACTTTCCATCCAACAGATTTATTTCTATAGTTGGCAAATTTCAACATTTTTATGACCTTCTACCATACGTTTTTTGGAAAAAACAATCAGGATTAAAGAAAATAGCCAAAAATGAACAACCGACAAATGATCAAAATTTAACAAAAAACTACATAATCAACAAAATTAACAAAATAATGAAACAATAACACTGTTAAACATGAAATAGACACAGAAGTTATAATATTATGACACCAATACAATGCCATAGTTAGAACACATCAGATTGAAAATAAAACCCATTTTATAACATAAAATCTAGCTGAAAGTATAAGATAAATTCCACTAAAAGTAATAAAGAAGAATGGCAATCTTAAGTTGCAGCATCTGCACTGAGACATGATATTGATCTTGGCTTTGACCTTTTAAAGTCATTCAAGGTGAAAGAACATGTGGCCAAATGAAAGAGCACAAAATATCCCAGTTAGAGTTTAATATAGTTGTAGGTTTGAGTGGTTCAGATAATATCATTAGATAATAATGGTAGTCTATGCTCACCATTAAAATAGCACAAGCAGAAATATTGACCTTGAGCTGTGACTTTGACTCTCAACCTATGCCTTTCAAAATCAAACCCTTTCCAGATATTCACACCCCCTATGTATAAGCCAAGTTTGGTTTGCAGCTGAAAATAATTGCAGATGCTTAAGAGCGCGACTCAAGACTAAAAACCACTCAGTGTGAGGACCACTGAGCAGGGATGTGAAAAAGAGGGCTCTGTTATGTCAGTATAACTTATATCTTTTTAAGTTAAACATCTGTCCTTTCTTCCGTAGGATCACTTTCTGTGGCGTTAGCTGCCAAAAGTACATAAACGCAAACATGGATGAGAAATCTGTCACCACCGTCAGATATGTCATGAAGGTGATTGCCAATGGATCCGAAACCATCATCTTTTTATTCCTCGGCATCTCAGCCATCGATAAAAACCTCTGGGTGTGGAACACAGGCTTCGTCCTCCTCACCGTGCTCTTCGTCCTCACCTACAGATTCATTGGTGAGAATCAGTCCGTTTACTCTGTAAACTGTGATGAGCTTGGCCTCAACACATGGCGTAGGTTTCATATGAACATGGGGGGGGGGGGCATTTTAAGTTGGTCAATTCCGTAACCTCCTGTTAATTTTGAGCCACAGACACTTGTTTTGGCAAATTTTTAAAGCATCAATTTGCTCTACTGGATAAGTTTATGAAGGGAACAGAAAATGAAAAAAAAACAGAAAATAAACAATAATGAACAAAATATTGAAGAAAGTTAACAAAACTGAGCAATAAGCAATAGAATGAGCAAAACTGGGACCAAAGTGAGAAAAACTCATTCCAACACAACACACTTATAACTAAATTTACATATCACACCATTTGGTCTATTTAACTAAGTAAGTAAATAAAATAAGTAAGTGTAAAACATAACATAATTACAATATGTCACTAAATCAACAAAATAAAAGAACCAATAAAAGAAATAAAAATAATCCCCTAAATGAACAGTTAGTAAAATAAACAATACAATTATAAAATCACTAAAAATTAGCCAAAATTTTCTTACTTATAAAGCATGTTTTTAGAGACCAGGAACATAGAGTACATATCATTTATACTTACAATTTACTGGTAAGACAAAAAAAAAGTAATATAAACTGCTTTAAGGGTGAATGTACATTGTACTAATGTTCAGGAGAACCAATATCGCCTGAAATCTACACCTGTGTTTATGTATATGCATGTGTGCTTGTGCGTGTGCACACCAGGTGTGTTTTTCCTCACCTGGGTCCAGAACAAGTTCAGGCTGGTCCCCTTGGACATCATGGATCGGATCATTATGTGCTACGGTGGCCTGCGAGGGGCTGTAGCCTACGGCCTAGCGGTGATGCTGGATGGGAACAAGATAAAGGAGAAGAATCTGATGGTTGGAACTACTCTGATAGTGGTGTACTTCACAGTCATCTTTCAGGTAGGAGTTTTCTGTTTACGGTAGATGCATGATAACAAGTAGCACGGAAACAGACAGAACAGAACACAGTGAACAGTTACATTCATAAGCAGTGTTTATGATCATAGTCAATTTCATCTAGGCATGAAGTAAAAATTAAACCGACATTAAACCTCATTTTAGTCAGGTTTAGCCATCAAGAAACATTTATTGGAGCAACACAGCCTTACCTCTGCTCTAAATCTAACTCCATCCACTGCATGATGCTGTGAAGTGCTGCAGTCAGCTGATTAGTGTCCAGGTGGATGTGAGACAGGAGCAGTTCAGAGACACCAGGGCAGAGAACCACAGAATCATAGGAGATTCTGACAGTGGCTCACAAGGTAGAGCAGGTACAGGAGGTTTGCGGTTCAAACCCTGTTTCTTGTTGTATCTTTGGGCAAGACACTTCACCCACCATGCCTTGTATGAATGTGAATGAGTCGGAGAGATCATTGGTGCAGAATGGCAGCCACATTTTCGTCAGTCTGCCCCAGGGCAGTTGCGGTGACAGATGAAGCTTATCGCCACCAGTCCAGTGTGTGAATGTGGAGTGAATGAATAATGGAATCAATGGAAAGCATCGTTGAGTGTCCAGAAAAGGGCTATAAAAATCCTATCCACCGTCATTATTATACAGCTTGCTTTTTAAACTTTTGCTATGACAAATCTGTTGTATTGTTTAGGGAATAACTATGAAACCTCTGGTCACGTGGCTGAAAGTAAAACGAGCTTCAGCATCTGAAGTCACCCTTATAGAAAAAGTGCAGAACAAGGTAAAGTTAGTATATTTTCCACTCTTGAGTATTTTATAGAATCTATCAATGTAACTCAATATCTCTCTTTCCTTTCTTCAGGTCTTTGATCACATGCTCGTTGCCATTGAAGACATTTCTGGACAAATTGGACATAACTATATGAGGGACAAGTATGGAAAGACATTTTCAGGGGTTTAATTTGCTTGAATGTACCTGTATATTAAAATGGAGTTACATGTGTTGCTGTGCTGCTCTGAATGTACAGGTGGAAGAATTTTGAGGACAAGTGGATGTCAGGGCTGCTGATGAAACCATCAGCGAGGAAGAAGCATGACAATGTCTTCAACGTTTTCCACCAGCTGAACCTCAAAGATGCTCTGAGCTATGTGGCTGAGGTAACACAAATTGCATATCCTGTATCTAGGGTTGCAGGTTTTCTTTGAACATTGGGATAACATTTGTACAAATGAAGAAAAAAAAGCAACGTGTGAACAAAAATGAGCCAAATAAGAAACAAAATCAGAAAAATAGGAGCAAAAAATTCAATAGAAACTGACAGAATATCTACTTTTCTTGCTGTAGGCAAAATGAATCCAAATATCCCAACAGTTGTATGTATTTTACTTTTCAACTGTAGAAGAAAAATAGAATAAAGATTTAATAAATTCAAACAAATCAACCTAATTGAACACAAAAGTAAATAGTAGAAAATTAACAAAATAATCTAGAAAATTAACAAAAAGTGAACAAAAATTAACTCAACAATGACTTATTTATGCAGTGTTTTTAAAGACACTTATAATTTTGTAAGAAGACCTGTAATTTATTCAATTATGTATCCGTTTGCAAACTACTCATCACCCCCATGAATATAAATTGCTTTACTCAAGGGGCAGAATGCAGATTTTGATAATATTTAAGGGAACAAACCTACCTCTATGTTATTTATGTAAGTTTTTTTTTTACAGTGCAGCACTAAAATGAACCCAAAAACCTTATATTTAATATTAAAACACTGACAGGGACCATTTTACTGCACAGTGATTACTTTTGAATTTAAGCACATTTTGCTGATAGTACTTTTATGGAAGTGGAGTATTTTCACAATGTGTATCAGTATTTTCATTTAAGTAAAGCATCTGAAAACCCCTACACTTTTGGAAGAAAAATAAAACTACATGCAGCAGTCAAATATGGAAAACATGGAAAATATATTCCGTGTCTTTTCTGCAGGGTGAACGCAGAGGATCTCTGGAGTTTATCCGGAATGAAACTGCATTTGTTGATTTCAAGAAAAAGTTTGGTGAGGCCTATGGAGATGGAATGCCGGACATCTCAGTTGACATGCCATACAATCATGTTGTACATCCTTCTATGAGGTGAGCTAATTGTGTTTTTTTTTAGTCCTGTCCCTCCCTTTAAGATCCAAAGTGTATTTTTTACTACAGAATCAACATCACATCAAACTCCACAGCCACTTTTTACAATTTCTAAAGTTTTTCTTACAAACAATTCTGTGTGCTGATGTGAGGAGACACTCTGAACTCTGACATTTATGCCTGCATTTTATTAGCACCAGATCTTTAGTGAATAGGTCGCAAAAAAGGAGCAGACTGGTCACACCAAAGAAATACTATTCCAAATGCAGTCAGCCGAGGCAGTCTAATGTTTATGGATCACAACCATATGACATGTCCTTGGGACCCAACTCAAAAATCTTTTTTACCACTATTTAAAAGTAAAAGATAATAAGATGTATACAAATGAACACTGAAATTATTCTTTTTATTTTGATTCCATTGTTTGATTAATTATAATTTTAATCATTAGAATTAGAAAGTTAACAAAGTAGCCATAAAATGAAGAAAAGTAAACAAAACAATCACACAAATAAAAAAACCATTCACCAAAATTAACAAAATTGACCAAAGTATCTTGCAGCTGGCCAGATAACCAAAACACCCATAAAAGGAATTGAAATGAAGAAGAAATTGAGAAAATAACCAACCACCAATAAAAGTGAGCCAATAAAATGGCTGCAGTGCTCATTTTGGATCCCAACCCAATGTTTTGAACAGCAATACTATATTGATTGAAAAAATTACTGCCTCAGGAACAGATATGACCTCATTCGATTGTTGAGATGCTGCCACCTTTTGACCACATGCAGTCACAGCACTTTTCTCACTGAAACAAACTGCAGTGGAACTCTGGGTTACAAGTGCATCAGCATACAAATTTTTCGGGTTATGAGGAAGATATCGCACAAATTTTTGTACCGGCTCACTAGCAAAAACTCGGGTTGCGAGTAAAATAGTTCCTGAAAGCGAGAGGAGAGCGCGCTACTCACTGATCAAATGGAAACATAGACATGAAACTCACGCTGTATTGTGCTTCATATTTGTACCTTTTTTCACCTGAAATAGTGCTTCATTTTGTGTTTTTTCATTATTGGGCCTAAAAAGGATTCTAGTGGTAAGAAGAAAACCTGTAATATGATGTTGATGCAGGTGAAACACGAGATCAGCGGAGCAGCGGAGAGGAGGCTGATGAGGAGGAGGTTATGACAACAGCAGAGATTAAGGAGATGGTGTGGCACTGTGAACTGTTCCAGGGGTTCATAGACAAAAAAAAAACACCCAGAGAAATTTCACACTGGTTATGTACTGTATTAGACCAAGTGAATGACATTTGTGTCACCCATTTTTGTAACATTTTAAGGAGTAGGCAGAGACAAACCTCTTTGGATCGCTATTTTAACAAAAGATCATTGCCAATTGAAGGTGATGATGATGAAGAAAGTGTGGCGAAACAGGCCAAAACAAGTGAATAAAAATCAGAAAAAGAAAATCGTATGGGAGTTTTCTTGGGTCTTGGAACGGATTCATTGGTTTTACATGTGGGAAAACCGGTCCTCGGAACAGATTAAACTCTTAACCTGGTTTGAAGTTCATTTTCCTGTACTTGTTGTCTTTTCTCATGTCCCTCAAGACTAAATCATCCCTCCCTGAAAGTACTGTAAGTGATGTGCTTTTATTTTCTGCAGAAGAGACACCGTGCCGTCAATCAGTCTGGAAATGCACGAGCAGAGCATGAACGGTTTAAGAGAAACGGAGGACATTAACACTCACCACCTCCTGCAGCAACATCTATACAAAGGCAGGAAACAGGTCAGTGTGTGTCGCATTACCGTCAACAGTTTTAAACTAGTTGAAATGAAGCAACTCCGATTAAAAATATCAGATGCTTGTGTCCATTTTGTTGTAGCATCGGCACAAGTACAGCCGCAGCCATTTTGAAGTCAACCAAGATGAAAATGAGGTGCAGGAGATCTTCCAGAGGACCATGAGGAACCGTTTGGAGTCCTTCAAGTCAGCAAAGATGGGCGTCGCACCACCTAAGGCGATCACCAAGCACTCAAAGACGAACCAACAGCAAAAGGTTCAGGTCGCTCAATATGCAAATGAGCAATGAGATGCTGGGAGAGTAAACAGTGTAAAGTGTAGGACATCAGTACAGATCATCACTCACATCTAGTCATTTGCTTCTTGGCCCATTTCACACCTGAAAAAAATCTAAATCTGTTCATTAGAGGCCGACAAATGCCCACAAACACATTAGTATCCTTGGCTGAGGTAAGAGTTAGTGTCTTATTGAATTTCTCATTTTCCATAATAGAATACACACTGATCATTACTGAACTGACTCAAATGGATTTTTCATAGAAATCTTTATGTCCCTGTAGAGAGTCCACAAACGATTGTCTCCTAATGACACAGGAGCACCTAGAAATACTACCCATTGATCGTTAAAGGCAACAATGATGTCAATTGCTGCCACAAATCTGTTGTTTCCAAATTACTTGCTTACTGAAAAAGGGAACTTTTCATAACTCTGAAATCAACTATTGATTTTTGGTACCCTTCTATGCCAATGAAAGTAAATTAAGCTTGGAAAATTATACAAGCACTTTATACTGGTGTCTTACAAACCCTTTGTCTAAACACTAGTCTTAGATAATTTGCACAGTGTTGCACTACAACTTTTCAACTTTGAGAATTAAGAAAGGAAGACAAATCACGTTAACATTTAGAGGTGTAGGCCTTCCCCTTTAATATGAGATTTTGTAGCTGTGTGTAAGTGTTACTGACCTACCTCTGTTTACTGCAGATGCCAAATGGAAAATCCACAGAGAAAGGTAAACACTTCCTCCTGTATTCTTTTTTTATGTAGAATTTCAGTTTTTAAAAAATCAGAGTTCTTTAACTGTCCTTATACTTTATTTAAAACCAGTGTCTCCTGTTGACAGATGCAGATTTTTCACAGGGAGACACTGCTTCTGGATATGATCCATCAGCACTGAGTGTCTCCTATGGAGCAGGAGGTAGAACCACATCTGAACGACACTCACTCATTTTTAAAAACATTCTTTCATTTTCTCTTTCTTTAATTTTGTCCTTCTCACTCCTTCCTTCTTTTTCTTCAATGTCTCTCTTTTCCTTTTCTGTCTTTTTTTTATTCGTTCTTACCTTTTTCTCATACTTACTTTTGTCCTTCCTTCCTTCCTTCCTCTGTGCCTGGCATCCTCCCTCTTTCCTTTTTCCTTCCTTCTTTCTTCCCTTTCTCCCTTCCTCCTTCCTTGCTCCTGTATTCCTTTCTTTCTTCCTTCTGTTTTCTCTTTTTTTCTTCCTTTCTTCACTCATTTGTTTCTTCCTCCCTTCATCTATTCTGCTTTCCTGACTTTATTCCTTCCTTCTTTCCTGCCTTTATCATCTCCATACTTTACTTCTATCCTTCCATTCCTTGTTTCGTACTTCCTCTCTTCCTTCCTTCCTTCCTTTTCCAGCTGGAATTGAGAACCCAGCCTTCATGCCAGACCTGGACCCCACGGATCCGATGCAGATCCCTCCGTGGTTGGCAGAGGCTGAGCTCGACAGCAGCACCGTCGCTCCTTCTCAGAGGGCTCAGGCCGGTTTGCCGTGGACGCCCAGTAACCTGCGTCGCCTGGCTCCGCTTCGCATCAGCACCCGCTCCACGGACTCCTTCATGATGGCCGACATTCCCAGGGCACAGCGATGGGATGAGCCGCCTCCACCTCCTCCTCCTCCTCCTCCTAAAGATGACAGAGAGCACATGTAGCTCTGCCACTATACTCCACCTGATGAAGACACCTGAGGAGCAGGTGTTATTGGAAGACTGGGGGACATTTTTCGTCGGGCATCTCTGGATCCTCCTGGATATTTTAAGCATCAAACACCTCATTTTCTGTTTGAATTATTACTTGCATTAATTTGTGTCTTTTATGTAGAAGTTTATGAAGGAATCAAAAACTAAATGATCAAGGAAATGAAAAAATAAGGAAAAGAATAAATGAAGTAACCCACAAAATAAACAAAATTGAGCAAAAAGGAAGAAAAAAAATCAATATAAAGTCATGTAATTTCTACATTTTGTACTGTCGGGTAAATCAACTCATATATCATAACATTTATATGTATTTTACACGTTAAATGCAGTATTTCTTTCATTTTCATTCGGTAAATTTAAGCAACTGACCAAAAATGAACACAAAGTATAAAGTCAACAAGAAAATGAACAAAATAAGCAACAAAATGAAGGGAAATTGAATTAAAATAATCATGAAATTAATAAAAGTGAAACTAATAAGTAATGGAATTAAAAAAATAATGAACAATGTGAATAGAATGGAACAAAATAATGGGAAATATGAATAAAAATTAACAAATTGCCTGGTAAAATTCACAGTAATGACCCCAAAAGGGAAGCGAGAAGGGTGTGGTAAAGACCCAAGAGTGAATGTGTGTTTTTCTGTGCCATTGTTTAATGTTCAGCCCACCACCCTGGGCTGTGAAGAAGGGCTTTCTTCACAGCCAGTGGCAGATTATTTGCCAGCACTGTTTTCTGTCTTTAATTCCTTTCCCTCTCTTTTTTAAAATGTTCTTTCCTATATGGTCTTTCTTGATAAACTTTCTTCATCTTTCCTCACTCCACTTGTAACATTGTTTCCATTCTTTCTTGCATCCTTAGTTATTTCCTTCATCCTCTCCTTTGTCAGCCCTCATTTTGTTTTGTCTTTTCCTCAGCCTCTTTTTCTCCCTGATTTTGAACTTTGTCCTATGTCCGCATGTTAGTGCTTAAATTAGCTCCTGCATAAATGTGATACCAAAATCCTTTCTGTATGTTAATGTAGATTATGTTGCTTATTGTTATTTTTAGAATAATGAAAAAGTCTCTGATTTGATGATGGATGTGAAATGAATTCTAACAATAATTTGAATCTAATTTTTTGTGCTTCTTGTTTGTTACATATGAAACTGACAGTCTGCAGGGTTGTTTGTGTAATATATGTATTTTAATGTTTAAACTACAGTATCTGAAATCTATGAATAAGACAACCGTCACGGTTATTTTATTTACCTCCATCAAAGAACAGAGTCTGCACTGGACAGTAACCATTTTAAATTAAGATTTAAATAAAAATCAGTAAAATATTGTTTATATTGTGTCAATTTTTGTTACATGAATAGTTAACGAGCAAAAAATGCAGTTTATTTTTCATTTAAATATAGTATCAATTTGTGCTAATACAATTTATCCATATTGCACAACAATTTCATTTCATTACAATGAATTAGCAATAAAACAAATATACACAGCAATATCAAGTACATTTCTTACATATGGTTTTCATTCTATAGATTTACATTTAATACCTTTCAGGACCATGCTCCAATTGTAAAAACAGACCAATACTTGACGGTGCTTAATCTTTACCCCAACCGGTCGAGGCAGATGGCCGCCTACCCTGAGCCGCTGGTTCTGCTGCAGGTTTTTCTCTTCCGTTAAAGAAAGTTTTTCGTCCCCCGTCGCCCTGGTCTTGCTCTCGCTGGTTCTGTTGGGTTTACTCTCTGTATAGTCATGAGGTCTTGGCCTTGAATTGTGAAGCACCTCGAGATAATTGGCGAATATGATAGGCACTATACAAATAAAATTGAATTGAATTGAATTTAACTGAATTTACACACTGGTATTTCAAATTCAATCTGTTTTGACATCTGACAGCAGTAAAAACATCTTAAATGCTATTTTTTGCTCGAAATTAGAGGACTTGAATTGTTTTAAATGGTGCAAAAATGGAAATATACTCTTAGAAAAGAGCAGGTTGTACAGATGTTTGTACATTGACTGTGTTCCAGGTCAACACTCTCCATGTGGTCTCTGCTTTGGGGCTGTAGAAAATCTATCCATTGATGGACTAGATTTGGCCAATCACGTGAATGTGTGATAGACAACTATAATAATGATTTCTGTTCAGATGTTGCAGATGCAGGATCATTGATATTTATATTTAGTCTGTGGATTTGCACCACAAGTAGCTGGAGGAAAAGGTTCGTTTTTAAATTTTGATAATGTTCCTTCGCTCTGTAGCTGTAAGCCTTACAGCTACAGAGCGATTAGCTCCTGCCGTCAGCATCCTTCAAATTGACAGCAGGAGCGAATCAGTGAAATCACCTGCTTTAGTGACTGGTTGGAGAGAAAACCTGCAGGGTGTCGGCCCTCCATGGCACGAGTTTGACACCCGTGTTGTCAGGCTTAAAATTCAGACTAAGGGATTTTCAAGGTGCCGCAGAAACCCTGTTCATAAGTAGTCCATTTCTGATGTTTCTAGCTGCTTTGTGATGAAGTCCAGTAAAATCGTTTCATTTGCAGAGTCCTTCAGGTAAAAATGGGATCCATCAAACATTCTGATCGTGAAATCCCCTGTTGTCACATCTTTCCAAGCTGTCAATAAAAAACACCCACAGCAGCATTAATACTGAGGTTCCTGAAACCAAAATTAACCATGTTTACAGCAGATTGTAAGTCCTAGTACGATACATGACTTCTGGAATGCTGACCTTGTAAGTCATGAGGAATGTCCTCTTTTCCATCAAAACATGAGACTGGGCACGACAGAAAAGGACTCTTGGGTTTGTTGAACCTGCAACAGTCAGCAACTCCAGTCATTACAAATTTCATGGATTATTAAAAAAATGTATGGTTGTTGGAGCCGCACAATGAATCATCACAACTGTATTCAGTGTTAGCCTGTGCAAGTATATAATCAGAAAGGGCTTTAAAAGGTCTACGTCAGGAAGATTTAGAGTAACATAATTGTTTTTTTTTTCCTTATTTGTTGATTTTTGTTGATTATTTTATCATTTGTGACAAATTTTGTTAATTCAGGCCTGAGCCCCGGGCAGTGCTCAGGTGGCAAGGCCCTATTGGAACTGTAATGATTAGTCATCTTCTTTTTCCCGCTTTGAACATGCACGAAAAGTCATGAAAATTTGCGCTCGTCCTTCTGTCAACTCGGCAAATCCTAGGTCAAGGTGCTCGGGCGCCCAAGCCTTCCTCTCTAGCGCCACCTTTTGACGCATCACGGCCGGCTATTTTCACCGATCAGTACAAAACTCGGTACACTTATGTATCACACAGAGATCTTCAAAAAAGTCAGCAAGGCCAAATTTGTTCAAAGCCCAGTTAACAAAATGACGATTAAAAGTTGAACACAGTCACACAGTGAGTAGAATTTCAATCCTGTGAATATAATACACATCTATGCGAGACCAAAATAAGGCTGCGGGGCTGTAAAAAAAATAAAAATAAAAAAAAAAATGCTTACCCACAGACCCCGAGTAACGTAGAACACTGGTGCCCTCCTTGAGTTGCGTGGATCCCTGACGGCTGCCCGTTCCGGGTTGCATGGATGGACGAGGGCCCGATAATCACTGCTTGCAATTTTAATTTAACTTTCTGTTACATTTTGTTCAATTTAACATTTCTACTAC
>JAQQAE010008819.1:0-14984 GCA_029823295.1 Pseudamia nigra | reverse complement strand
CAGACAAGTGGAAGGTTTTGCTGAGTTGATTATTTTAGTTAGTTCTAACAGATTAGGACATGAGAAAGAGTCTAGATATATAAGAGTAGGGGGCGCTGCAGATACTGTGTTAGCTGTAGCTATGGGAGACGGTGGGGAGGCGCTGCAGATATGTTCTCGAATAGTCGTTACTTTTCCATTAGATATGCATGGATGATAAAACACTGAATATTCCTGATACTCAGGTGTGTCATATTAGCACCACAGCCTTTGAGGTGACATTGTTGTTATGAGTAATATGACAGCAGACAGTTACTTCCACATCAGTAGATACACACTAATGCTATCTTCAAACCCTAAACACCCTAGAGCCTTTACACAGCAGGAAAAAACGGTTAAAGGAGAGTGAGATTTGTTTGTGCTGTCCACGGCTGGATATCCTCTGTATGTATGTTTGTCCTGCTGGAGTAAATCTACAAAAATGAAAAGCAGAGACTATAAGATTACAAAAACACAGAGATTTGAATGTTAAAACAGATGCTTGAACATGTACAGGACAGAAGATTATGTCAATAATCTCCCCAGTCAAGGGAATAAGAGCATGATTGACATACTGTGTGCAGTGAAGCGGAGATAAACAGGCCCATCGGTCACTGAACAGTATGCGGAAAGTAATTAAAAATGTAAAATTAAGGGGCTGAAGTATACAACAGTTTATGTAATATGAACGTTGACTGAGATGCTGTATTGGAGTGGTACGTTTGCTCCTAAATGACCAAACAAGTTGAAAATCAAAGGGTTAATTCAACATTTTTTTCATTGTTAATGGAACAGAAAAGAGGGTTTGTACATGCATGTGTACTTATTTACATGGCTGTAATAATGCAGCAGGTACTACATGTCTTACACTTTATATTTGGACATTTGCAGACATTTCTTTTGCAAATGCTGCAGATTCAAATAATTTACATACATACTTTAAAGCAATATTTCTCAACCTCTTTCAGCTTATAGCTATTCAGTTTTCATAACCTGCCATCTCATATTTACTTTAAGTGTATTGTTATTCTATGTATTTTTATAAATTAGTATTCACTGTTAAATATAATTTTTTTTTTCAAATGTAAAAGATAAAATGTATAAGAAGGAAGACTGATTTAATGCTGTGAAAGCACTGAATCCACAAATAATGCACAAACTGAACACATGAGGTCAATAAGATCAGCACATGTACTGTAGTGTGTACTTTTGTCAGGTGCCTGCAACACCCTCTATCTACCAATGTGCATTTACAGCCCCCTGGTGGCGACAGAAGACATTACATCTTTACAGGTGATTCACGTGTCACTTGAAAGATTGAAAAGGACACTGTTTAAAAATGTCTGAATATCCTCAATAAAAACTGAAATCAAGTTAAGCAAGCCAATTAAACACAGGTGACCACAATTCTGTAATGTTCCTAGAAGTTAATGACCTGTAAACATGATTTGTATTGTATTTATAAAGCAAATAAACATATTAACATTGTATTTTTAGGTTAACTGCAAGGAGCAGAAGGAACACACTGAAAATGCCACACTACATATCATTATTTAATTTAAGTACATTCACATGGCCTGGGTGAGTGAGCGCTGCATTTTACTACTGTGTATGTTAAAAAATGTGGTATTTTACTTTGTGTTGTTGCCATGTTTGTTCACATTATATCACTGGTTTTCCTCTCATGTTATTATTTTCAACATTAATACTGAGGGCATCCAAACTGTGAAAGAACGTGCACGACACTATGGAGTGCACAAACAACTCTTAATGACCCAGAATATGATTTGTATTATAGATTATCCAAAGTAGTCACATTTAAATTTGATGACAGCTTTGTATTTTATCATAAGATTCACAAGGTAGTCCTACCTGGAATGATTTTTAATTCACAGGCACGTCTTGTTGAATTAATTTGTGGCATTTCTTAGTGTCTTACTGTGTTTTATAGGGTGGATACAATGTCCCTACCCCTATTAGTGTAACTATAACGACTGTACAAATCCATATTATAGCAAGAAACCATTAAGTAAAAAGAAAAGATAGTCCATCATTACATGAGATGTCTTGATTTCACTCCATTTCTTGACAGCTTTGAACACGTGACCACAATCAAACACTAAATATAAATTAGTAGTTTGTGAGGCTGGTCATTCTAATAAATTCTAACAATCCTCTGCAGCAGAGGTAGCTGTTGGTTGTCCTTTCGAGGGAGAGTCCTCGTGAGAACCAGTTTCATCATAGTATTTGACTACACTTGGGGACACATTTAAAGTTCTTGAGTCTTCTTTTCTTTTTGCTTGAGTGTTTCTTTCCGTATAACATGGATTTGTAGAGTAGTTGTAGTAGCACATGACTATTGAATCTGTACCCACCCTTCGTCTGCACAAAAAACTGATGGTTAAGGAACATTAAAAAGCACAAGAAATGACCCAAATTAACTCTTGACAAGGGACACCTGTAAACTGAAAACCATTCCAGGGTACTAACTCATGAAGCAGATGTGAGAATGCGGTCATCAAACCTAAATCTGAAATATATTATGGGATGTTTCAACTTTATTACATAACTCCATACATGTTCTTTCATTTTGAGTATTTTCACTATTCATGTACAGTGTTGAAAACAATAAAAATACAGTATAGGAAAAAAATAAACACTGAAGGGAAAGGTGGGTCCATACTTTTAACTGGCAGGGTAGTTACCTTCCACTACCTGGTTCCAAAGGAGATCTTCTCAAACAGCACAAGTGTTAAAAGTTCAGTTCAAATTCAGGTTTTTATTCAGCCAGCGCTGTAGCTAAACATCTTACAGTAACACATGTGTGTTCCTCGTCTAATGACAGGAGACACAGAGAAACAATGTTCAACTACACAATGAATCAGAAAGACAACGAATCAAAACCAGGGAAATGAAGCCACCAACGGTTACGGAGTTCATTGATGACAATGAACAACCAATCAGATTAAAGCCAATCACACTCACATAGTTATGATCACCATCAGAACCGATCTGACAGCAAACAACTGACATTTAGGAAACCTGAACTTTTCTTTGCTGGAGGCCATTGCGGCATCATTGCATCGATAAATAATCAAGCAATAAATCAATAAATAGATCAATAAATAGTTACACATGATTGTAACACTCTGATATACAGTATATTTCAAGGTTTATCTGTGTTTACTTCCACTATTTACATTAGCACAATATGTCACACCCTCTGTGCACACATCACACACACACACAGCCTCGTACAAACACACACATGCTCACGGGATGAAAACTGACGATCACTTCTGTTAATGTTTTACAGCAGGTCCACTCACAGACTCAGAACACAGAGATCCTCTGTTTTCACCTTTGTTTTCCTGTTTCTTTGACGTGTGCATGAAACAAGGACATATTTTTATGCACGTAACGTGATGGATATACGGTATTGTAGTCATAACAGTTACATCAGTATGACAGTTTAAATCTCAAGAACAGCAGGAGAGGTGTAACATGCTGCGTTTGTTGTTTATGGAGGATCACTCAAGAAATTCTGTATGTTTTAGCTTTATGATTAAAATGAAATGTAAACATCTTTTCATGCATTATTTGTTAACTGAAAACTCAGGATTTTTAACTTTTGACCACATTGCATTTTTGCATATAAAATGACAACATTGGTATTGTAAATTTTGAGAAATGTCGTCGTTTCCAGTATAAATAATTGTCATTTAAAAGGTGCAGTCGATGATGCTGGCAACCTAGCTAGGAGCCCACGGTCCACTATAACTGATTAGACAGTCAACAAAACTCACAACCTCATGGGTGCATGAGCTCATGCACTCACTAGTGGAGTTGAAAACCATCATAGCAGTAGCTACTTGCAACTGTAGCTTATCCAACCACGAGGCGACTGAGGAGAAACGGTCTGGATTTCACATTCCTTAAACATCTGGCACAGGTCAGAAAAGGTTACTAGCCAGCTCGCCAATATCATAGACATCGCCTTTAATTCAAACCCTTGTCTAGTAATACTGAAATTAATTATACTGTGGTTTTATGTTTCAAACCTTTCTTTTCCTTATGTAGTGAAGATGACTGTAAACACTGCTTTATGGAACGTGAACAGGTCGTGGGAGGTGGTTGGTAAAGATTTAAGTCATCTAGATTTATGACTAAAACCACAGAATTACTCTGCATGACCCTTTATTTTATTAAAATCCAAATCAAATCTACACTTTATCCTGGATTTACACAATATATGTGATTGAAAAGATTACATTTTAAGCTGTCAGAACAGGAATGGGTTGCTGTTTTTGTCTGTCTCACTCATCTCACTCGTGCTGCCTGAGAGTAACAGTGGCTGCATGGGGACTCCGCCGCCCATCGATGGAGCTGCTCCTGATTGGTGAACTGCTGATCCGACTATGTTGTAGGGGTTTGTTGAGGGGATCCCAAAAAGAGATCCAGACTGCATCTTTGGCACTCCTCCAGAGGCGGGGTTCATATTAAATCCTGTTTGTGGATTTGCTCCTGCAGAGATGGGTTGCATCATACTCATTATGGGGACCGCCGGACGCATGCTACAGCCTTCAATGAAAGGGGACTGCAGCTGGAAAAGGGAAGTTTCTCTGGACAGACTGGTGGGTCCAAAAGCAGGAGAAGGTGCACCGTAGGGGGGGGTAAGGATGGAGCCAAAATGACCGCCTGGTAGGGCTGATGACCGTGAGGCAGGCAGGGATTGAGACATAGGGCCTGATGTGATGCCCCTGGCATTCAGAGTGCCTGGGAAATTAGCAGGAGTGACAGATGATGAAAGGATGTGGGGGAAGAAGGAATAAGCAGTTTGAAGAAATCCAGCAGAGAGAGGACACCAAAGCGGAGCAGAGAGAGGGGTGAGAGGAGTTACATATCTGCTGGTTAATATGCACTAGTCTCTATACAGGGCAACTTCAATGATTCACTAATGCTCACACACACAAAACATCTATACACTACAGCAAGATCACAGGGATAGAGGGATACTTAGGCAAAATACATCACGACCAGCTTTTCCATACAAACCTAGTCATACAGTAAATATTTGTCACTGTTTTCACCTCTCTCTGCTTTTTCTCCATCTCACTGGACCAAAGACTTCAGCAAAACAAAGTGGAATGCATTTGAGACATCGAGGAGGAGTAACTCATTTTTGTACATTAGTGTTTGGCAGATTAATCATGCATCCATTGAATTAGGCGCACCAAAAGATAACTCCGTGTGAAATTGGATAGTGTAGCGTTTTGTCTGTCCACCTGTCCTTACCAATGGCTTGAATATGGGCAGCAGATGTGTGGATGAGCGGCCGTGGTTGAGGTTTGGGGTTTGACGAAAATAAATCATCCAAGTCAACCAACGACGCTCCGGCCGAGCCCAAGAATGAAGCAGTCTTTCTGTACGTCTCCTCTTCTTTTGCCGTTCGCTTTCCTGCAATAAAATAAAGGTCCAATTCTACTCTAAAAGGTATTTTCTTTGGGAATAGGACAGGGAGGAAGAGAGAGCAAAGCGGAAGAGAAGGTTAATTGATTAAGTTTGCTGAGAGCTGATTAGTGACTGGGTGGAAGGTGAAGATGAAATGGAGGAAGAAGTAGTTTCAGATATGGATGAACATCCCTGAAACCCAGCTTTACCTCTAAAGATCACAACTGATGCAAAGTCAATTTCCCCTTGTTGGCCAAATTACTATACTAGCCCCTGAAATACATAATATCAAAATCTCATCACATCAAGAAGTAACATTTTTAGGAATAGGTGTTTTGCAGAGAGAACCTTCCAATCCAAAAAATATATATTTTTTGCTTCAAATACAAGGTTCTACCTAGCAAAACAGGGCAAAAATCAAGGAACTAACTAATACCCTACCGGTTATTAAAATGTTTACTGCAACTAAAGATGAAAAAAAAAAAAAAAAAAAGTCATCTCAGTTTTCTAAAAATTTCAATGTACAAACCACAATTACAATTTGCCATCTATAATTACCAACTCGCATTCTAATAGTTAATTGTTACAATTCCTGTTAGAGAGCTTATTAGGAATAGACAGACAAAGTCCTGCCCCTTCTGCTATGCTCCATGGGACCTAGCTTCAAAAATAAATAAATATATATATATATATATCATACAGTAGATCAATAATTATTGATCCTGTTTGAATTGTGCATTGTTTGCTGTAGCGATATTAAAGTATACAGTTTATATGAAATGAGTCGGTCTTTGAGAACAAGGCACTGAGCCATTTCTGAAGTATTACAAATAAGTGAAAATCATTAGTCACAGGTTTTGTCAGGTTGACAGATTTACTTCAACAGTTTTGAAAATGTGTAAATGATGGTATAATTCACACAGGGCTGAAAAACAGTCTTTTCCCATTGAATGCAATACAATATTTGTCCAAAATAAAATCCCATGGGACATATTCTAAATGGGCAGGGCCTTTCCGCTCATTATTCAGCAAGGTTTGAAGCATGAGTCATTGATATCAAATAGACTTTTCATGAAGTTAAGGAGAAAAACGGTTATGAAATCTTCATGTTGTTCACAATGGATAGATGTGAAACAATACACAATTAACTGTGACTTACCTGTGCTGTTGTTGGGCGCATTGTTAGGTGCACCCCATGGATCACTGCCTTTAGATGCTCCGTCTCCAAACGGGTCACTAGATGGGGAGGAGTCTGTTGGAGGAGCAGGTGAACCCCAAGCATCATCTGTATTGGCTGGAGCTGGAGCTAAAAATGCAAACCAAGTGTATTAAAACCATAGACCGTATATATTAGTGAACAGAATGTGACATCACCCATTGGTTTCTGAACTGCAGTTTTGATGCCAATCTGGCTGTCACTTCCTGTATGACATTTTGGAGCCAAAATCAGGATGTGACCATATTTAGATGAATGGCAGCAAAGCTACAGCAGCACAGTATGTCAGAGGTCTTTCGAGTAAGCTAATGCTAATGACAGTCATATTACAATGTTGTTAGAATAAGCACTTATTCACAACTATAGTCGAACTATGGATTGTTAAATAAACAGCAGCTAAGTTGGACAAAGGTCCCTGACTTTGATTGACAGCAACCTTTCAATCAAATCCCAGCATGACATGCTGGACTATTTGCCATATGTGAAATCATGGAGAAAAACATTAAAGATGGACCACCAGATCACTTACTAAAAAGGTCCAACTAAAATGACTAAAGTCAGGATAACTTATGACAAAAAAAAATCCTTAATTATTTTTTTGCTATGCCACATGAACTTAGCTGCCAGCTGTATTAGTTACTTCTGCATTGGCCTCACTTCACAGCCTGGTCCTTGTCCACTGATTTAAACAGTAATACACCATACATATGTCCATTAATGAAAGTTATTTGTTTCTTACCTGGAGCTCCCCAAGGGTCATTATCCGGCATTGATGCATCTCCAAATGGATCACCATTATCAACAGGTGAAGTAGCACTCGGCCCATCTCCCCAGGGATCTAACCCTTTCGCAGGTGGAGAGGTGGCAGGAGCTCCCCATGCATCTGTGTCCCCATGAGGTGGACTTGCAGGAGGGGCACTGAAAGGATCTGAGGCATCATCTTTTGGTGGGCTTAATGGTGCTGCAAATGGGTCCTCTTTAGGTGGTGTTGTTGGTGCAGTGAAGGTGTCGTCTTTTGATGCAGAGAAGGGGTCCTCTTTAGGTGGCGTTGTCAGTGCAGTGAAGGGGTCATCTTTGGAGGGTGCTGGTGTTACAAATGGGTCTTCTTTTGGGGGTGTTGATGCTTTTGCACTGAAAGGATCCTCTTTTGCTGTAGAGAAAGGGTCATCTTTTGGGGTGTTAAATGGGTCTTCTGTGGGAGGCGTTGATGCTTTAGCACTGAAAGGATCATCTTTTGCAGAAGTGAAAGGGTCATCTTTGGGGGTGTTAAATGGATCATCTTTTGAGCTTGTAAATGGGTCTTCTTTGGGAGGTGTTGACGCTTTTGCACTGAAGGGATCATCTTTTGGGGTGTTGAAGGGATCGTCTTTTGGGGCACTGAAGGGATCATCTTTTGGGGAGTTGAATGGATCATCTTTTGAACTGGTAAATGGATCTTCTTTAGGCCGTGTTGATGGTTTTGCACTGAATGGATCATCTTTGGGGGCATTAAATGGATCTTCTTTTTGTGCTTTGAATGGATCATTGTTTGATGAACTAAAAGGATCGGGTTTATCTGGAGCAAAAGGATCTTCCTTGTCTTTTGGTGCACTGAAGGGGTCTGAACTAGGTGCATTAAAAGGGTCACCTTTTGATGTACTAAATGCATCATTTTGATCTTTTGGTGCTGCAAAAGGGTCTTCGTTATCAGATTTTGCAGCAAAAGGATCTTCTCCATTCTTTGGTGCTGCAAATGGATCTTCTTCAGATTTAGTTGGAGCTCCCCAGGCATCATTGCCTGCCGGTGTCTCACTTGTGTCTGGACTTGACGGTATTCCCCATGGACCTGTTGCCTCTTGGGGTTCTTTGGGGGCTCCCCATGGGTCTGGTTTTGCTTCTTCTTCCTCTGATTTCTGTCCTCCCCAAGCATCTACGTTGATGTCGCCACTTTTGCCTGCATCCTCCCATTTCAACTCGTCTTCACTAAGTTTGGCCTAGGATATTACAATTGCAAAATAAAAAGATAGTTGTATTTTGTGTAACAGACTGTTGAAAAAACAGGCATTAGTCCAATATCTTTAACATAAATTCTGTTTTGAACATTCAATTTACATCTCTAACTGGTGTGTTGTTTGTGTTATTGTGTTGACTTAGTGTAGCTAAAAATTTTGTGTGTGTGTTGCACTCTGTATTCACCCTCCTCGCGGTCTCCTTCTTCTCGGCTTCCTGTTTCAGCCGCTCCTCTTTACGAGCAGTGAAGGAAGCAGTCAAGTCAGCTACTGAGGGTATGTTGTCTAAGGATGGAAGGCCAGTGGCTCCAGGAACATAGCATGGTTTGTAGTTAGGATCCTTCAGTGTGTCAGTGGATGAGGCTGGTTAGAAGGGATGAGGAAAAAAATTTCTGTGATGGCCTGAGGAGGTCAAAATGTAAAAATCAAAAAACAAGAGGTAGTTAGCTTACCTGCAGAACCTTTTGATGTCTTCTCTCTAGTCTTGAAGGCAAATTCTCTTTCTTCTTTAAGTTTGTCATCATCTTCCATAAGAACAAGAACAACCTTGGCTTTCTCTCTCACATTTACACCCTGCATTGAGATATACTCACATTAGAGTCTGTTTTGCATTTTAGCTTTTGACAAAATGTACAAAACTAAAAGACATCCTTGACCAGAAAAAACAGGCCTTCAAGAATGGTGACAGAGAAATACTCAGACATGTGCAACAGGAGCTGAAGATGAGACTTAAACAGGCCAAGCAGAACTACAAAAAAAGTTTAGAAGTGTGGAAGGGGCTTAATACCATCACTGGCTACAAAAAGGATCCCGTGGTGACATGGATAAAGCCAGTGAACTCAACTAGTTTTTCAACAAGTTTGAAACTGTGACAACCACCCTCACTCCGCTGGTGCTTATGTGAGGATTATGTTCTTTGACTTCTTAAGTGCATTTAATGCAATCCAACCATACAGAGACAAGCGCAAAGGGATGGGGGTGGATCCTTCCTTTGTTTCCTGGATCACAGACTATCTGACAGGAAGACCACAATTCGTCAGGCTGGGGACCTCCATCTCTGAGACAATAATGAGCAGCACAGGAGCTCCACAGGGGACTTGTCTTGGCTCCCTTCCCGTTCACACTGTACACATCAGACTTTCAATACAACTCTGAGTCTTGCCACATGAAGAAATACACTGATGGCCCTGTTATTGTGGCATGCATCAAGAATGAACAGGAGGGGGAGCACAGACATCTAATAAATGCCTTCTGTGATTAAAGGAAAATAACTGTTGGGTTTACTCTCTGTATAGTCATGAGGTTTTGGTCTTGAATTGTGAGGCACCTAGTGATAATCGGCGATTATGACTGGTGCTATACAAATAAAATTGAATTGAAAAACTCCCCCCTGATGAACACTACAAAGACAAAAGAAAAGTTTCTGGACTTCAGAAGGTCTAAGGCCCCACACAAATATCTTGGTGTACATCTTGACCACAAGATGGACTGTTCCAAGAACACAGATCCACTGTATTGAAAGGGTCGACGTTACCTATTTTTTTCTACAGAGGCTCAGGTTCTTTGATGTCTGCCCTAAGACGCTGCACATTTTACATGTCAGTTGTTGCAAGTGCACTCTATTATGCAGTGGTCTGCTGAGGAGGCAGCATCAGACAGAGAGATGGAAAACGCCTGAACAAACTAGTTAAAAAGGCTGGGTCAGTGGTTGGATGGAGGCTGGACTCACTGGAGGCTGTGGTGGAAAAATGCAATCCTTCATCGCCACTGTCATCAAACTGTTCAACACCACAGCTGATTGGAGACTGAAGACTGTGGACATCTTAATTATATAATGTTTCATACATACTGAAATGAGCAGAGTACATGAACTTCCCATAAGGGATAAATAAAGTTTATTCTATTCCATTCTGTTTGAAAAACCCAGAGGAGCTCAAACTTGGCAAAGTAACATGGGTTATACTACAGACAAATACATTCATCCTGATTTGAGCCGTGTGGATCGAGTCAAGCTCGTTAATAGTGAGAACGGTTACAAAGTCAAATACTTTAAAAAAACACAAACAAAAAGGTTTTTTGTGAAATCTGAATATTGCCTGGAGTTTAACAGACACCCTCCATTCTACAAGTGAGTTACCTGGTCTTTGCCGTCTTTCTCTACAAATCGATATTCTGTGAGGGCTTTGACAATGTAGATGTTGTCTTTCATTTTCAGAAGCACACGGTCATCACCTGTCTTTAACAGGTATTCCAGCAATGTGAGGGACTAGGATGGAAAGAAACACAAACATAAGCAATTATATGTAATGCAGAACAATGTATGATCGAAACCAAAGTACAACAGAAATCAACTTTTCCTAAATCACACACCACAAGTAGACAGCAATGTTGCTGATGTGCCCAAAGGCACATGGCTGACAATGCCGTGTGCTGGTATTACAGTAACTTAATAGCAGATGGGTGAGTGCAGTTTACAACTTTACAAAAAAACAACATAAATAAATGATGCCATGCATATGGGGCTTTAGCTGACGGTCTGACATTTTAAAACAGCATTAACCCTTCACAAATAATGATTCTGCTGTTGATCATCTACATTTTACTACATGAAGTCATTAATGCCATTACTTTTAAATTTGAGAAGACTGACACTGGGATCCATTTACACTTTGGATACTTGCCTTTCAGTGTCCTAGACTATTTAACATGACCCTCCTTGAGCACAGACAGATACGGTATGCTTGCAATGATTTTTGAATCTCTTTCCATGTTTTTTTCTCTCATTTACTGTAACTGCAACTTTTTTCTCAAATTTACAAATCCCGATATACTCTCACACTGTGCTGTGTGGGTTTGAATTCATGAGTCCATACAACTTGATCATTATTATTACTAGGATTGTTACTAAGTCTAAAAATTTACTCTGAATATATTTATAGGTTTTTTGGTGTCACCTTGTGAATATGTCTCCAGTTTTTGTCATCTTTGAGGCGTTTCCACAGCATTGTCATAATTTCATTGCATGCCACTACATTATAGGTCAGGTCTGAGATGTCAGCCATCTGAGTGCTGGATGGTCCCCAAGGATCGTTAGATGTCGCCTCTCTGACCTGCAGAAGAAACAGATGAAGCACTGTTATTATGCAACACGACTGCAGGAAGTTTAAAGAGGAACTGAAAAGGTCAGAGATCTCAGCTTGTAATATGCTGACAATGTAAACTACTGAACTTGCTGTATTCCTCCTTATAAGATCAGTAGCTGCATCGGCTGTGCAGAGTTCCAGTTAATATGGCAAGATTTCAAAAAATGTCATATATAAGACATGGCTGTATGTTGTAGAAAAATCTCAGAAAGTCTAACACCTTCAATGTCTTACTAAATTGTTTATTTAATATATCAAGTGCGCAGAAAGCATTTTATATGGACTTCAGTTGATAAAAGTCAGGGAACTACCATCTTAAAGCATAAAGAGTTTAAGAGTTTATGCCTTTGTTCCAAAAGAAACCTGCTGCTCAGCTCAGGCATTTGTCTAGCCTATAGACAATCAGTGCAAAGACTACTGTCTGAAAAAGAAAGTACATTTTTTGAAGTGACAGTCCGTGGAGCAGCTGTTTATCTGCAGCTTCTTGATATCAAGTCTGTGGCCTCAGCTGACATGGGAGTGGACTGTATCAAACTGAAGTCAGGGAAGGTGCAGCCAAGGATTTTACAGGTGTGTATGAATGGCATGAATTTACCTATGCAAGATGGTAGGTAATGTGTGTGACAAGTACATTATCAAATGCTCCTCAGAGGAATCCTTACTAAGGAATCCTTAGTAAAAACCCAGCTAGAAGGTCCTGGGTTCAATCCCAACACCAGGTGGTGGGGCCTTGCTGTGTGGAGTTTGCATGTTCTCCCCGTGTCTGCGGGTTCTCTCCGGGTACTCCGGCTTCCTCCCACAACCAAAAACATGTACTAGGTTAATTGGTTACTCTAAATTGTCTATAGTTGTGAATGCAAATGATTGTCTGTCTGTGTAGTCATGAGGTCTCAGCCTCAAATTGTGAAGCGCCTAGAGATAATCAGCGATTATGATTGGCACTATACAAATAAAGATTGATTGATTGATTGATTGAATCAGTGATTATGATTGGTGCTATACAAATAGAATTTAATTGAAAATTGAATAAAAAGAACAAAACAATGCTAAAATAAACCAGAAAAAACTGAACAAAAAATTACAAAAATCACATGACTAAAATGAACAAAATAACCCAGAAATTAAAGACATTAATTTGGAAAATTGATGAAAAAATGTACAAAAGTACTGAAATAGTAAATTAACTGAATAATAAATTAACACAAATTAACACAAATTAAACACAATGTTTAATAGTCTGTTAGACTATTCCTGAAGTCAACACCTAATCTAGACCAAACCAACCCTCACTGGTCTGTGTGCATCCTCTGTTGATGCACATTTCAGTTTGTGGATATTTGTGTTCATTATTTTGATTTTTGTTCTTTTTTTGTTCATTTGGTTACAGTCACAGGGTACAGGGTCTGTCTGTACTTCACCTGTTTTCACCAGGCTAGGTGTTCAGGGGGACATTGGGCCTGTTGTTAGAGGTCATTTAAAGGTCAAAGGGCACACAGGGGAACGTTCAAACTCAGTTTTGGCATATAGTGACTTGTCAGAGTTTGGACCAGGTGTGTGGCCACATCAGTGTTTTGTTATTACTTGTCCTATTTTTTGGTCATTTTCCGTGGATTATATTTTTTGTTCTTCAAGTGGAGTGCTTTCTTTCTTGATATTTTTTTTTCTATTCTTTGTTGATTCTGCTCCATTTGATGTTCAATCAAATATACAAAAAAGTCCACGCTTTTTATACATTTCTGAACAAACATATAAAGTAATCTACATAACATTTTCACTACCAGTCAAAAGTGTTGGGCCACCCCAGAATTTTTAATATATATGACAAACTGGTCATTTTTTTCATGCAAAGAAAAAAAGAAACAATATTTCCATGTGATGAAGGTTTATTTAAATACACAATCCAAATGTTAAATTGTTAAATAAGTGTATATGACTCTAACCTTTTGGAATCAGTGTAAAACAGTTTAAGGCAAAACCATTGACTGTTCTGAGACAAAGTGAAACTGAGTTGTTTGTGATTGTTTGTAGATTGATTGACATTGACATCACATAATGGGATGTCATTATATCTCCTTCATTAAAGGGGATTTAATGAAGACAAAGTTTGGGTTTATTTTGACAAAAGTTGGTGTTGTTGTTAAATTGATATAATTAATAATTACTTACATAAATATTCTTATCTCTTTGCATGAAAAAAATGGCCATTTTGACACATATATTACAAAATCTGGGGTGGCCCCAAACTTTTGGCTGGCAGTGTACATGCAGATTAATTTACAATAAAACATATTATGGTTTAGGTCTAGAAGTGGGTCTTCAGTGTGGTCTTCAAGGGCGTTCCACTGGGTCTGATCCCCGGCGACATGACGAACCCTGTACAGAACCGGGGGTTTGTACAGACACTTGGATCCCAGGAGCCAAATCTCCTTGAGACACTGAACTAGAAACAACTGGTGGTGAACAAGAGAGGCATTGTGCTGCTCTGGAGGGGGGTGGGTGGGGGCTGGTTTATTTCACAACCCACCAATAAGCCGTCCACATTCACTCCTCCATGCCTGATCCTCTGTTGTCCCTTTGGAAGTGTGAACCAAACACACACTTATTCAATTTAGATTTGATTAATCATATTTAATTAATTTAATTGGGGGGAGGGGTTCAGTCATGCTCACCAGTATTTCCTCACTGGTTTCCAGACTGCCACATACTTAAATGTATACCACAAAACAGTTCAAGTCAACTGAATGATGAGCCCTCCTTTAAGCATGGCATGTCTCAACCATGTAGTGACTGGTTTTGGAAGTGGCTTCGGACCAGTGAGTCATCAGGACAAGTTCATTCTAAGAGGAAGGTTTCCCCTCTGTTCCCAAACTACAGGCTCCTTTACATTGTGACTACATTGTGACATTTCACAATGCATCTACTCACTTTTCTGAAGTATTTTGTGTTTATACACTGCCTTGCCAAAAAAAAAAAGAGTCACCACCAAAAAAAAAGGTCACACACTGTAATACAGTATTTTGTTGGACCGCCTTTAGCTTTGATTACAGCATGCATTCACTGTGGCATTGTTTCATTAAGCTTCTACAATGTGACAAGATTTATTTCCATCCAGTGTTGCATTAATTTTTCACCAAGATCTTGCACTGATGATGGTAGAGTCTGACCACT
>JAQQAE010008818.1:0-14985 GCA_029823295.1 Pseudamia nigra | reverse complement strand
TATTTAGCTGGAGCACTGTCACATATGGTGCATTTCCCTTTGATGGACTGTGTCATATGTTCTTCCTTCACTGCATTTCCAGCATCTTCCCTCTCCTTTTTATTTTGGTGACAGTAGCCATGAGTCACTTCCCCTGGTTTGTTATGAAAGTTTAAACTATTTAAAAAGGCTTTCACATGGTACAGAATTTGGACCATGGTTCAACGTGTTCCTAACTGAGAGGATCTCTTTGACCGAACCAAAGACCAGCTTTTTGACCTGCATTATGGTCTGGGGGACCTTTCAGCCCTGATAATTGGTTCAAATCAAACTAGAAAGTCAAAAATTCTGCACCGAAAAAATAGTGAACGTGCCTTACGTTTTTTTTTAGTGTTCACCAGCAAACATTGTTTTTTGCTCAAACAATAATGATTTTTGTCCTTGTGAGAAGTGTTTAAATGTGCATGGTATAGGTCTAAGTGGCATTGTGTTTGATGAACAATCGTTCATCATAATCTGCTGGTGGGGTTTTCAAACAGTGGTCCACAGCCCACTGGTGGTCCGTGAAGGCATTGCAAGTGGTCCCCGGCCTTGCAGTTTCAATGTCTACCCAGCACCATCATGGATCAGTTCGTAGTTAAGGAAAAAGCCAGCGACAGAGGTGACCGTTGAACAACTTGCAGTCGAAGTTTGTCAAAGCTTGCAGGAAAAGCAGTAAAGTATTTTTTACCTCTTGCAACCATATCTTCCACAATGGGTCAATATTGCTGTCAAGTTTGGTCACCCTAGCTCTATTCCTTATTGAGTTACAGGGTGAACACGGACTCAAACACACAAACAAACATGCAGATGGCCACCACCCTTATATATATGCATTGCATTTCAACAGGCGCATTAAATGTAATCAATAAAATGAAATGTCAAAGAATAAATCAAGCATAAGAAAAACTAAAGAAGAGCTTAAGATTTGCCTGTTGCAAGATTTCTTTCTTATTTTCCTCATTTTATACTTGATTACTTTGATCAATTGTGCTCAATTTGTTGGCTATTCTTTCATTTTTGTTGATGTACTTGGTAATTTTTCTGTGTATTTTTATTTACTTTGTTGATTTTTGTTCCATTTTGTTAACTCACTTATAGTTCATCTTATTCAGATTGTTGCTTAGCTTGTTAACTCGATTGTTTTAATTTTGTGCTCATTTGTTCAGTCTCATTTTAGTTCACTTTATCTTTTTTTTATGTTTGTTGATTTTTCTCCTGCACTCATTGAGCTGTGAGTAGAAGTACATGTTTTCCACCATAAATGTACTGTAACTGAGTAAGAGTACAACTATGACTCAAGTACATGTACCTGAGTAAATGGACTTGAGTACTATACCCACGTCTGATCATAACCATAATAACTTTGTTTTAAAACCACATATTGGTAATATTTAGTATTCAACGTTGGCAGTGTTATTTGCTACTCTTTGAAGAACGCCAGCGGCTGATCAGTCCGCAGTGACCCAAACACCAGAGGCAGTTCCTTGTGTCTGTTGTTCTTAAAACACTTAATGGATAAGTTCACCAATGGGACACTTTCCTGCTCTCTTTCACAGCTTCCCACTGAATTCAGTATTCTGTTAAATCTCTGCTACCTTCTATCAGTTGTCAAAGAACTTTCTCCTGCTGTGACTTCAGTAGCCCGCGGCACAGTGATGCTCCCTGAAGTCATAATTACCGGTGTCACTCTTTTGTGTTTTGGTTGCATTACAAGAACAAATCAAACCTCTTTTGACTCACTAGGAGCCTCTGGCCTAAATTAATTTATTCACAAGAAAACATTCAAAGGTCCCATGACAACACACACCGAGCCAAGAAATTGTGACTTTTTTATTACTTATCCATGAAAATAACATATCAAGACAAAAAAGCATTAATATTGTATAAATTAATTGTACATTACTCTATGCTTTACATATTCATCAACACGGTCTTTGTCACCAGAGCACATTAATACGAAAAATGGTATTAGAAAATAAAAACTGCCCTTTGCAACCTAAGGCCACTTACCCCCTTCACGAGGGAGTCCAATGGAATGAACAATTCTAAGCTCAGACGTTCAAGTTTGAGAAAACAAACAGACCAGTGCAAGGCTGAGCTTCAAGTTAAAGGGGAATGCCACTGATTTTCACATTCAGATGCTTTAAATCTATAATGTCCTTGAAGTAAACCAGATGAGCATTAACTCGTTCTCTATTCCATGAGCCAGAAAAGGAGAATGCTGTCGGATTTCTCACTGAGGATCAGATGACATTTTGCGGTGCAATACAAAGAGCACGGCCACCTCATTTGAATGTTAAAGTGTAAATAAACACCACAAGTCCTGAATTTCCCCCATTGTCAGGGGAACAGATAAAGCTGTTGAGCTGATGATGAGGCATTGTCTGAACATGTTATCATACTCTATGTTCATATACACAAAGTGTTGCTACTTGCACTTGTGCTGCATGGAATAATATTTTTTTTGTGAATCTGCCTCTGCACAGTGGATGATAACACAGATTAGAGTGTTGGTTCTTAGTCTTCCCGCTTATACTCAGCATCGCTTATTACCACAAATTCTCTATGGACTGACGTAGGGCCTAATATTAACATATGCAAATTCTGAGCTACAGCGGCTTTCCCCTTTAAAAAGAGCTGCTCAAGAAAGGAAGGAAGTGGTGGTGAGGGGTGGACAGTTGAGGAGCATGACTCATTATCGAAGAGTCATTCAGTATGTTTGATATCAGCTGAAAGAAGATTACAAAAATAAATAAAAAATTAAAATGGACTTTGTGTCTCACACTGTGGCCGTCTCCGTCACACAGCATCATCTTATCCGGTGGTTGGCCATGCAGCACAGAGCTTCATTTGCATGCACAGTCACCTTCCCTTAACCTGGTTTGGGGGTTAAACCAGTTAAAGTATAAAAAAAAAAATCACGGTGAGATCGTCTTCCAACAGTGCTATGAAGATGCCAGGTTTGCAGAGTGAAATGCCACCAGAGAAAACAGTCTGTAGCTGTTAAACAGGGAGAAAAACATGTAAGACCGTATTAGACTGGCTAAAAATCATCCAGGCCTGTTCCCTTATTGTCTGGAAGTTTGAACAGTTGGCAGCAACACTTTTTCATTTCCATCTCTGCAGCCAGATCATTTAATCTTTCAACCAGCATTATCTGCTTTGTGAGGAGCCTCAATCACAAGGGACCTAAATTAATCAACAGTTAAATGGCCCACTATGAAGAACACTACAATACATCATCTCAAATTAATTCTGATAGCCTCATAATGGCTGCAGGAAAATGAGAGTGTGGAGGTGAAAGTGGGTCAATGCTACACGATGGTCTCAGCGTGTTTATTGGACTCGTCTCTGGATAGAGTTCAGGCTAAGCCGCAGCACAAAGAAGGAGCTGCAGTCGAAACACAATAGTGGGATCAGGCAGAATTGCTTTGCTTGTTTGTGCAACTATAAGAAAACAAAAACACACAAATCCAGATGCTACAGAGTCTCGAGGTGCTTTGCTCGGTTTGCTCTTAATCAAACTGTTAATGCAGGAGATCTGTCCTGGTTTACAGCAGTAATAGGAACTGGAATATAACGCCCCACATTGTATTTTCAGAAACACTAATGAACTGCTAGTCTATCTACACTCCAGTACGTTAGCTGGCTTCATCATGGCAAACAACTCCTAAACTATGAACTCTGTTACACATAAGCTGCTGTGTTAGATCATCTAGCTGAAAGAAATCAACGCCAACAAGTTCAGGGATTGTGAAAATGTTCACATTTTTTAGCTTAACAAATAGCAGCTCTAATTTAAAGCCCTAAAGAAAATGTACGGGGGGGTAACATGGGAATTATCTTTGAGATTCCCACACTAGCTGCAGCTCTTTAAAGCTTTAGAAGCTAAAATTACGAGCAGAAAAATGCTAGAATTTCAAACTGCTTTGAGATCTCAGGTGCCGTTTGCATCAGGCCTGGTCAGATCGTCACGGAGCATCTCTTGAGCAGTCACTGCCAAAATAAAAATGCATATAAGCTCTTATAAAGAGGTTTTAATCCGACAAGAGCATTGTGCCTGAACTACATATAAATATGAACTGACTTAGGACCTAATATTAGATGACTTGATGCTGCTTTTTTTTACAGAAAAAACTGGCTCTTGTCCAAGCTTCAAATTTGAACCAAAGAGCACAGCTGCTTCGACAGTATGCGGGCCAATATCTGTAAAGATTCCTACTGCAAAAAGTGGCTCCATGTCTACCACTCTCTAGTGTAGAAGCCTAATCTCTGAGGCTTGGATTTATGGGTGTGGTTTATGAATTTCCCCTTAAGGTTAAGAATAGATCCTAGCAAAGATAAAAGTGGTCCATACAGCATCTTATCCCTGAAAAGAGCTGCTGAGGTGACAAACTGTTAGGAGCGAGGAAGACCTTTAAGGTTGAATCTAGCAGTGAAAATAAATGAGTGAATCGAATGAAATTTAAGTGAAATTTGAAAATATGAAAGAGACAAAGGTGTCATGTTTTTGAACAAACACCAAAACAACAATGAAATGCACCAGTTTCATTTCTTTTTCTTCAGTGTTAATGGTTCATGCTGAACAACAATACACTGAACCTGCACAATATGGATCTTTAATAAACATAGTTGTTTAAATCATTGCTGTCATACATTCTTTTCATCCTGCCTTCTTTCAGATTCTACAAATAAAGGCTTTAATTGAAAGACGTCTGCACTTGTAAAACTAAAAACTACACTGGAGGCATTGCCCGAATTCAAAGATTCAGTAAAAGAAATTAATGACAGCTATAAAAAATGTAAGAACACTTTTTATAGCTACATTTCAAGTGTGCTTTATTATATATTCAATTGAAGCATCAAATAGTGCCACTTGTTCTCTTAAATGCCTACGATTCGGCCTACTGACGCACTGTTCATTCTATTTCCATCTTCATCTGAAAGCCTTTTTTGGGATAGGTGTGTTCAACCAATCACAGCTTTCCAAATCCTGTGTCACACATATCAACAGGGTCGACTCTGCTTCCTCACTGAAATAAACGTTCTATTTCAATCCTTGCTGAGAGTCAATCTAAGACCTCTCCTAAATAGCTTCTAAACTAAAACATTTTTAGCCTAAGTTAGGAGCTCGAAGAGGAGAATAAGAATATTTAGGGATACAGGCCCTGATAATTACACCTTTCAGTCATGTGTTTTACCCGCCTACTGGTTTGTAAACATCTGTGATTGGCAAAATCTACGTGGTCACACTTCAGATTTTCAATAACCTCAAAATAGAGACAGCACAAGTGAGCAGAATGTTTGTTCCTTGTAAGATAAATTACAATCTGCTAAAAGGTAGGTATGGAATTTTTGTACTGCAGCTTTAAATGGCATGAGAAGTTAGTCGATCAAAGAAAAATCTATCCTGGGTCAAAGGCAAGACCCAAGATGAGATCAAATAGAGTCAGTCTGCCACAAACCTAATAATCTCTATACAGTGGCACAAATCTTCCAAAAAGGGCACTATAATAAAAACCTGTGCTGCATTTTGAAACATCTGATAAATGCACAGACATGTTGCAATCACTGGGGGGAAACACTGTACGACTGATTCCAGACAGCAAGGTACAAGGGTGTAACGTCACCTGTATTGCACAGTCACAGTGCACGTGAATTTAAGTCATCGCGTTCCGGATGCTCACTGTGTTCAAACAACAGCTCCACATCAGGTTCGGAATTTCTATCGGTTGCATCTCTTTCAACGCTCAGACATGTAGGGAATGTGCAGATTTTCAGCATGTGATGTTGTGTAATTGAAGTGGAGACAGGAGGCTGCAGTGTGACGGCTGCAGTGAGCATCCCCTCCGCTCTCCAGCTGAAGAAGACGTCTGTCTCGCTGATGTGCAGTTCGCTCCCTGTCATTTAAATGCTTTAGCTGAAAAGCAGGCACCAGTGTATAAACACAGCCATTGTGGGCTCATCTGGCTTTTTTTTTTTTGACGTAGAAGAAATTAAAAACCAACAATTTTCCACAACTTAATCACTTATGGGCAGAAGTGGGCCTGAGAGGAGCTCCGGAGTGTACAAAGGTGTAGCTCACTCATGCAGAACAAATACATTCATAGGCTTGCCGTCCTCAGATGAAGGAAGTAATTAAAAAAAGGCCCTGGCTGATTAATCCTCTAGTATTAAGAACAGAGACAAAAAAGAAAACTAACCTTCCCACCTTCTTTCTGCTTCCCTTTTCTAGTTCAAATAAGATAACTAGAGTGCTTCTCAAGAGCTGTCGTACAGTTTTCTCCTGGTCTGGGGGTAACGTGTGAATCAATAAGGCATCCTCTGGCTCGGCCGAACAGCTCTGGCCTCACCAGACCTTGTTAAGACCTACAAGTCAGCCAGACTCTGGGCAAACAGAAGAGAATTCTCTAATGGGAAACACAAGAGGGAAGGAAGTGGGTGAAAGAGGAGACTGAGTGAAAGGAGAATTACAGAGGAGAAACAGTGGAGTCTGGCTCCCCCCACTGGCTGTAAATACAAACTGTCAAATGCATCACTGGGCACGGCTGAGCGTTTTAAGAGCTTGTTCTGTTTTAAGACCCTTCAAACTGAAGTCTGGAGGGTGGCAGGATGTGAAAGGAACAGTAGCAGCAGTAGCAGGGTTGGGGGCTTCAAAACAGGTGTGTAGTCCAAGCCCCGAAACAAACAGGAGCATTTGAAAACCAGAGGCCAGCACCGGCAAAGCTCACTGTAAACAAGAATAACAGGCCTGGTTCTTTCTCAATGTTTCACAGGTTTAAATCATTCACAGACGGTCTCTTTTCACCCCTTTTTTATTCTGTGTTCCAACATAATTTGGTTTTAGCCACTTTGTTGTGCATCGCTGTCTCTGTTCCGCAACAAAAGGCGAGTCACCCTTGAAATGGTTTCTGTAGTTTCTGTTGCTGTTCCGACAGTCCAAGGCCAAAGCTGACTGAAGAAGCCCTTTTAGGTCAGTCCATTCAGAGGCACATCTAGGGGTTCAGTCTCGGGGCCACTAAGGCAAACTCTCTCAAAATGTTCCGAGCCACATCCACTTTGTTCTGTGCGATCATCAGCGCCCGCTTCACGTCCTCAAAGGAGTACCCCTCTCCCATCAGCTTTGCAATTTTGGCATCCACATTCTCTGACTCGAGGCTGTGAGGTTTGCCCGGGTGGATGTCTGGAGGGATCTTCCTGGGCAGCGGCTTGGGCGGCCTGGCAGGGGCCTGTGAGCACTCCATGGATACTTGGAGAGAAAAAGGAAGAGAAATAACATCAGTGGAAAAATGCCCCTGGCACACAGACAGAAACTTGAGAGTGTTATTAGTGGTTAAAGACTCTGACGAGAAGTTTGAAGAGCTGCTCGTCACTAAACCAAAGCTCTGATTTTCTCCAGTACTTCAGTGTTTGAGCTTTATCATTAAGTTGTTATTTAGCCAAAAAAGCAGACGCTAACTGCAGATTTGCCTCTGATGTATTGCTCCACAGTGAGTAAAATGCAAATGTTGGTTAAAACGGGCCTACTTCAAAGGGAACAAGACAGAGTCGTAAGAAACCAAACACACTACAGCTGATGATTTGAAAGTTTTAAGTAACTTTGAATTCCTACACAAAGACGACCCTGTGAGATGCACCAAGGACAGCGACGAAACAGAGTCTTATCAAATGTTAATGGTTGATGATGTACAAGTATAAAGTAACTTTGAACAATAAGGGACCTTAAGTAAAAGTGTTATTTGATATCATACATTCTTTAAACTATCTTAGCCTCTATAGATAAAGACTTTCCACAAAACACATGAAAAACTAAAATGAAAGCAAACTGAAAGGCTGAATAAAATAAGAACATTTTCAAACTATACATGTAACTCTGTATTTTTGTTTTTGATCTACTCCACTACAGTGTGTGAAGTACAAATTCATGTAAAAACAGGCCATGCTTTAAGGAAACGCAACACATTATGTATTAAAACAAACATGAGAGATGTATCAGAGCAGGGATATTGAAATTATAGCTAAGGAAAATTAAAACTAAAACACTAAACTGAAATGAAAGTAAAACTCAAGGTTCAAGATGTACAAGAATAGCGTAGCTTTGCAAAATACGGAACCTTTAAAGGTGGCATATTGTTAAAATAAAGATTTGCTATTAAAACAGGTCTGTGAGTAGGTTAATGTATCAAAATAATTCTCCAAAGGATAAAAACACAGCCCTTTTTCAGATGCTGAATTTCTGGATATTTGTGATGTCATAAATATACGGTTGCTGTCAACAGTCAGTTCTCCAGGACCACCAAACCCACAAGAACCACCGAGACTGTTTAGATCAATTTGTGGATTATATTTTTCATTTTTGTTAATTTATTTGATTCCTTTATTCCTTGTTGCTTATTTATTAATTTGTACTTGTGCTCATTTCAACTTACTTGGCTTTGTTTTGTTCATTTTCTTGATTCCATTTTTAATTGCTTTGCTAATTTTGTACATTCTGTACAGTTTTGCTCATTTTTATGCTATTTTGTGATTATTTTTGTATATTTTTACTAATTTTGTTGCTTTTTTATTCATTTTGTTAATATGCTTGATTACTTTGTTCAGTTTTTTAAATTTAATTTAATTGAATACTTTGCCTATTTGATGCCTGTAAAGACATGGTAGAATGAAGGTTATTAAGGTATTTTGATCTGAAATTTAATATAAATAATTTAGTGGCAAGTGATGTTGTTAAAACAGAGCATAATGTGTGTCCTTTCATAAAAGTTTTGTAAAATGTTTGATTTCTTCCATCCAACTGAATTTTCTTCATAGTACCTGAAAAACTCAACAAAACTAAAACTACCTAAAGCTAAAACTTTCATCAACAAACTACCGTAACTGAAAGACAGAAAAAAAAGCTCCAATCTGAAGAACTACCTCAGCTGCTTTAGTGTATGTTTTTGTGAAGTATCACACACAATTAAACTGATTTGAAATTCAAAGTTTCAGATGAACTTTGCATGTGTGCACAAAGACAACCCTGTGTGCTCTCGTCGCAGAAACAGATGCACTGTTTTGACCTGCTGTTGTTGATGATGAGACTCTCAAAGTCCATGAAGGCAAACATGAATCTTTAATTTATTTTTCTTTGAGTCAGCTCTTTCTTCCTTTGTTGTATCAAGGTACCCAAGCCTGATTTAAATTTCAAAGGCTCATACTTCATCCAGACCTTCAGTCCAAGGGTTGATTTGAAAAAAAAAAAGATTATTATATCCAGTCGGACTCCACCGGGCCAACATATGTACATGCAAACACAAGTTACGCGTTTTTGAGAAAGTTAAAAGTCTGTGAACTTGGCTCTTACAGTCCTTATGACAGATGCCCTTAAGAATAGGAAATGTTCACAGCAGTGCAAAGGTGAGAAAAGATGATATCAGTAACCACTAGTACACTGAAATTCTGACCGAAAACACAAAAATATTTTATTTCAGTTTCATAAAGGTGAGTCAGGACATTCATAAATGATGCATCTGCTCTTTTCATGTGAGAATTAAAATTTCACCCCTTTAACTTCAGTTTCAGAAAACATGGTTAGAAACAACATCTTCTAGTTACTGGAGGACTTGGGATTTGTCTGTAGGTCTTGGCCTTGCTTTGATTTTGAAACAGTCTGGCGTCGGTCTCAGACAAAGAGAGACTCGGGATTTCATTTCAAGGAGAGTCAAGGTCATAGTTGCAGGGATATCACAAAAACTCACTAATGTGAAGTCTTTCAAACTTTTTTGCCTGCTTTTGGTTCTTCTTTCCACAAGTTGCTTCATTTTGATAGTCAATGGAATCATCTAACCCTTGAAACTAGACAGCACTCAGAGAGCGCAGACGTCCTCCAAGACATCCTCCAAGGCAGGATACAACAATAAAAACAAATGAAAAAGTTTTTTTTTATTTTAAGTTCAATAGTTATTCATGAAAAATAATATTTCCATAACGGTGAATTTATTGATCTAGCTCCGTAAATGTTGGAGATACATCAAATCCGTGGGCACATTACTGAATCAGCAGACTTTCCACGACAATTTGGTGTCAGTTTCATGTCTATAGCTTTATTTGCTACCTTACAGTAGCTATTTTTCCTCAACCCCTCTGAATCCCTGTATCTACAATACTGCCCTTATCTGGATCAAACTTTGCGGTTTGATAGAATCTATTATGGTGTTATCCTATGTTTTTTGGCCAAATTTTCTGGGTACTATTTGTGGCGTTACAAGGACAAATGTGGAATTTGGCCCTATATCACAACCGTGAAGAATCCTTTAAAAATTGTCTCCAGACAATGATCCAGATCACTGCCAGAATATAACTGACAGGGCCTTGTGCCATTTCTGGCCAATCCGTAAAATTTCATTCAAAAATCCGTTTTTGAGATATGTTGTGAAAAAAAAAACATCTGTGACACCTGAAAAACTTATTAGTACAGTATGTATAGTATGTAGTCTGGCCTTGGTCAAGGTTTAGATTGTCTTGACTACAACACTGCATTTATAAAGCACTTGATTCAATTTTTGCAAAATCATAAATCCTCAATGATAGCGCAGTCTAGTTCCCCTGGAGCTTATGTTTTACACTGTCTAAAAAAAGAACAGTGTAGCAATTGAATTTAACTAAAAAAATAGACAAGAACGTTCAAATGGATAACTTCTCATGAACATGTTATGTTTCAGCTGCAATAAGGAGCATTTCATTCCTTCTTTCTTTACCATTAAACATTTTCGTTCCTTCCCTGATGAGATGGCCATGTCACAAGACGGCAATGCCCGCACATCACGGAGAATGACGCATCATTTTCACACATGGATTGGCCTCCACAGAGTCCAGACCTTAAACCAATTAATACCTTCTTCATTGCTGTTTTTGTATCAGTGTCAATTAGATCTAAATGTAGTGAACCGGTCTGCACAATTTTTGGGCTGAAGTACCGGTAGTCAAATCCAGGACACATTTAACTTTAATTTACATATTAACAGAAGCCAGGGCATGATACACAACACATAATAATAGGAAAACATATAATCACTACGTTCAGGAATTTAGTTTACAGTTTTATGTCTTTCATTTTTTTGACTTAGACTTAGAAAATGTTAATGCCATTGAGAGGCAATTTTGGTTCCAGACACATATAACATCCAACAGTCAGGATATTGTATGTATCAGTTTATTTAAGTGAAAAGCTCACAGTTTTACTTCACTCTGCTTCTTGTGTTGCTTTTCTGTAAATTCAATAGGTTTGGGCAGGAGCTACAGCATATAGTATATATTTCCCTGCTGGGTTCTCTGACGTCTACATCGTTCCTATCCTCTCCGTCCAACCAGTAGGCTATGACACATGCTTTGGTTCAAAGGAAAAACAATTTTTTAATCCCTGATGAAGCATGGAGTGTTGTTCTTGAAAATGCCATGTGACTATGCCAAGACAGAAAAAGGTTTTTCAATTGTTTTGTAAAAAGGAGATTTTTAAAATGTTTTCTGAGTTCATGGTCTGTGGTCAAAGAGCACTTCTTTTTCCAATCTTGTTATTTTTTCGGTTCAAAACTACACTGTACCTGGGAACTGGAATAGAGCTGGTTCTGTGTAGGTGGAATAAGTCTAATTGAGAATCTTTGGAATGTGCAGGAAAATACGTGAAGTTTTTAAAGATCTTAGCCAAAGACAAATGCATCTCAGGACTGAAGTCAAAGCTAAAGGCACAAAAAAAATATTAAAATGTGACTTTTTTTGTCTAGGTAGTTTAGTACCCCATGGCTCATCTGCAGATGTCATCCTGGAAATAGAGAGATGAAATGCTCCAGTAAATGAGTGTTTCCTTTGTGTTCAGTGACAGAGGAGCAGCTGTACCTTGGCTCGATGGTAACAGGTCGTACTCCAGACAGCCTCTGCCTTTAGGGTTTTCTGTCTGTCGTCTGACTGGAGGCAGTGGAGCGGCGTTGTTCAGCATGTCAAACACTGTGTCTAGATCACAGATGACACACGGTAAGACAGAAATCAACCCTCTGAATCACTGTCACTCAGCAAAGTAACACTTCCTGCACTTAATTTAGAGAGATGGAGCTAACAGACTATCAGAAAAAGATGGCAACAATGTCTCACTTTTACATATCTAACTGGATTCTGGTAAGAAGGTGTCTTCATGTATTAGATGCTTAAATATAATGGTTTTCAAGACATTTTGAAATTATTTTATCCTAATCAAAGGCTGACATTTCAATATAACACATTTATATAACATATATGACATAATATGTCAAATTAATTGTGAATAATGTGAATGAAATGTATAAAAAAAATGGACAAAACAATTGTAAAACAAATTAACAAAAAAGCAATAATGCAACAAAATTTAAAAAAATAAAATGCAAAAATAATGAAGAAAATACATGAAAATTAACAAACGAATCAAGAAACAACAAACTGATCAACAATGTGAATGACAATGTTGAAAATATATTCTGAGGATATTCTGTAAAATGATCAAAAACATTTTTAAAAAATCAATAAAATGTAAAAAAAAATGACCAAACTAAGCCCAAAATTGACCAAAACCTGAACAAAAAATGCCACAAAATGAACAACACTGAACAAAATTATCAACACACTGAACAAAATGACTAAAAAGTCACCTGTCACCAAAAAATAAAGTATTCCACTGAATGAACAAAAGCTGGGCAAATTAATCAATAAAATGAACGAAAATGACCAAAATAAGCCCAAAAGTGACTAAAACTTGAACAAAATATTCCACAAAATCAGGTGGAGCTGCAGCTTTACAGATCAGAAATGTTAACATTAGATCAAATGTGTGTGGCAATGAGACATGATAATCAAATTGAGTGCCTTTTAATGACTTTTAAGGGGTTATTTTTTGTGAAATTTCAGACTAGTTAAGCTAAGTGCATGTTTTTGGTTGTGGGAGGAAACTGGAGTACTCAGAGAGAACCCACGCAAACCCAGGCCCTTGTATTTATTAGAGGGTCCAAATAAAACGTTTGAGACTATGATGACCCATGATAAAAAATGTATTCATTTAGTATTTTAAGATAGAAGTCCAATGTATTTCTATGGAAAAAAAGTTTCTTGGAGCCGGACGATCAGTTCCCCAGTGGCCAAGCGGTGGGATTACAACTTAAAGTTACTTCCGCATTGGCCTCACTGAACAGCCCTGGTCGTTGCCCCTTGATATGAATGTAAACTCACCAGGGGTTAACAACAAATGCTCGTGTCCAGATGAGGGCCTGTGGGGTCGCCCAATGGCCGAGGAGGATGACGTGGAGGAGTTGCACGATGAGGAAGATGAAGAGGAGGAGAGGTCGACAAAACTGTGTCGTGCTGGCGGCGGGGGAGGTGGCTGGGATGGAGGACGGCTGTTGAAAGGGTCTTCTAAAGCTGAAATCCAAACAGAAGCCACAGACAAGACTGAGCCGTTTGCTGCTTTACAATTTATACTTATTCCATGAGGATGCTCACGCTGCTTTAAAATCTGAACCATGTGCAGTCGCAGCAAGGGGATTACATGCTGAAGAGCTGCTGGCTCGCTGCCCTTTAGAGACAACCAAAAGAGGATATTTTAGAGACGAGACTTTACAGGAGGAAAGGGAGGACGACTGGGACAGAGGTGAAAGACGGAGGACTTAACAAACCGGAGTGGATAAACACCATCTGACATAACAGATCAGGATAAGCTGTTGTTTAAATACTTAACAAAACCCACTGCAACATAAAAACACTGCAGGAGTAGGGCTGTGTGAGACAACCAAAATCCTATACTTGATTCATATCATTTCATTAAACACTGCAGCTTTAAGAGTGTAACAAAATAATAGTATAAATCCTAGTTCCAATAAAGTCGGGACATTGTGTAAAACAGAAATAAAGCCAGAATACAATGATTTACAAATCCTTTTCAACCTATATTCAATTGAATGCACTCCAAAGACATAATATTAAATGCTCAAACCAATATACTTGAAAAAACTAGGTTTTTTTTGGAAAGTACTCACTCATTTTGAATTTGATGGCTGCAACATGTTCAAGAAGAGCTGGTACAGCTTTCCTTTCCTTTTAACAACACTCAATAATCCCATTCTTTCTTGATGTATGACTTTAGTTGCTCAACAGTCCGCGGTCTCTGTATTTTGTGATTCATGATACACCACACATTTTCAGTGGGAAACAGGTGTGGACAGCATGCAGGTCATTCTAGTACCTGCACTCTTTTACTACAAAGCCACACTGTTGTAACACATGCAGAATGTGTCTTGACATTGTCTTGCTGAAGTAATCAGGGATGTCACTGAAAAAGATGTTGCATGGATACAGCATATGTTGCTCCAAAACCTCTTTGTACCTTTTAGCATTACCGGTACCTTCACAGATGTGCAAGTCACCCTTGGGGGGCACGAACACACCCCCGTACCATCACAAATGCTGACTTTTGAACTTTGCACTGAAAACAATCTGGATCGTCATCTTTAGCATGGAGGACACAATCCTTACTTGTGAATGACTGAGTCTTTCAGGCATGCTCCTTTTATACCCAATCACAACGCTGACCTGTTTCCAGTTAACCTGTTCACCTGCAGAATGTTCCAAACAGGTGTTTTTGAGCATTCCTCAAGTGACACAGTCTCTTCTTGCTCCTGTTCCAGCTCTTCTGGAACATGGTGCAGGTATGAAATGACAAAGCAATAAAGTGTAAAAGTTTGAACGTGAATCTATATTCTTTGAATACACTACAAAGAACATTTCATGTCTTTGTAGTGTATTCAATTGAATATACAGTGGAACCTCGGATAACGACCAGTTCGGACACCGTTAAATTCGGAGAACGACGGAAAAATGTATTAAAAATTATTTAAAAAATTGATCCGAACAGCGACGAATTATGCGGACAACGACGCCCGCGTCACTTTGCGTCACGCCTGCGTCACTCAG
>JAQQAE010008817.1:0-14986 GCA_029823295.1 Pseudamia nigra | reverse complement strand
CACATTAAAGGTGGAAAAAGTTGTGAAATTATTTATCTTGGTGTCAATTTTTTACATCACAAAAACATGGCATTTGAACAGTGGTGTGTAGACTTTTAATATCCACTGAATGTATGTGCTAAATGCATTGAACCTCTGTTTTCTGCTGATCAACTACTCAGAGTGGAATTATTAAGAGACTTTCAGGTATAACAATAACCTACAACTATAACTACGAATTAAAGATGCAGTGTGCAGGATTTAGTTCAATCTTGTGATAAAGTTGCAGACTGCAAAAAAAAACAACAACAAACAAATCAGTCTCTTTTAAATGCACTCCACCTATCAAATGGGTTTAGAAGAGCCAACAGCCACTGCAAAAATGTGAAGGTTCTCACCATGCAGAGACAATGATTACATTGCTCATTCTACACAATCTACAAATATGTAGGACCCACTCCCTCCTGAGATAGAAGTGGATTATTCCAAGGTAACAAAAGCACAGTAGTTCTGTTTTTCAAGTCACTATGCACCAATGCATATTATATCATGCATTATGCACATCACAATTAAAGTGACATCCGTTTTTGGAAATAGATCCCACTAAATCCCACACACCCTCTAGCCAGGCTTTTCAGAAACTGGTTGGAAGACAGTGACAGCTAACAAGTTACCTGTTCATAGAGGTTAGATTTAATAAAGTAAGAAATATTTCACGTGCTTCTTCAGGTTTTTCTCCGAAATTTGCACACAAGAAACGCATAACGATTTCACAAGTTTATGGCTTCGCACCACTTTGCCACAGTGATGTAATAAGGATGCCCATACTTCTTAAAATTGGGAGGGTATTATGTTTCCAAGATCAGTCTTCAGTAACATGTGAACATAAGATATTCATGCACCTGCTCTGTGAGTGACAGCTGTTTCATAAGAAGTCCATAACTATAACCTGCAGAAAACTGTATTTGTGTTTTCAGCAGGTTAATGATTTGTAAAACGTTAAACCATGACCCTTGTCTTTGCTGCATGACCATGAGCACACTGGGACAAACCTTGGAGTAATGTGCTGAACGAACTTTCGCTGATATCCGCTGGTAAATCACTGTCTGCCAGATTAACTGTTACTCCACCGAACCGGTCCACCTTCCCGGTCAAAACACTGACCCCCTTCACCCGGTGCAGCTGGGAACGAACTGCAGCGCACGAAAACGCACGGACACATTTACGTGCAGGACAGGACACTTTAGCAGCAAACGGTCCTCTGGCCAAGGGTAGAAGTTTGTAAATAAATGCACCCACAGCCATGTTAGTATGACACCTACATCCAACTAAAAGGTTCTTAGTCCATCGTCAACCGGCAGGGGTGTAAAGGGACGTTACGTAAAAGTCCGCCCTGAAAGTTGCATAAATACCGTAATTCCCCTATTAAACTGTTAACGATGGCTTCAGTGGTTCAATTGACCCGAACCCTTAGTGTGGAGGTTTTGAAATCCATTAATAAATCGGACTGTTCAGATGACACTTTCACGGTAATAATAATGCACTTGCAAACCGCAGATTGACAAAAGTTCATGTATGATGCAGTGATATAACTCTTTAATCTTTAAGCATGTAGCAATTATGTTTACGACTGACTGATACTGTTATTTTACATTTATGCTTTATTTAAAACGCCTTTAGATGCTTAGAGAGATAAATTGAGTAACAATTTAAGAACTGCCGTCGCTAAAACCGTATTGTTTCTCACATTTTTAAACTCTTTGAAAATGTTCCATTATTTCCACCTCACATTTAGAGGCTTTACGGTAAAAAGGGGGCAGAGTCAAACTTTAACCAGGAAGTTTACGACACCGCTCCATGTTTACACATGTTTCCAGTTTCACGTGGGACATATTTTTTACTATTAAAATGTCTTCAAAGAAAAATAAAAGTAAATCAAAGAGGGCGACAGAAGGTGACAGTTCATTTAAGGAGGAGGCAACGAATGAATCCAGTCTGCAAACGTCTGGACCCGACGGGCGAAGCTGCAAAAATTTGAAGAGTAATTCATTCACTGTTTTGGATTTTGTCGATAAAGGTGAGTTTGGCTCATGAACCCAGTATCGATTTATGCGTACGCGTTTAATTTCAATGTCGACTAACCATCTAGTCCATCAATGATTGTGTTACTCAAAGACTAATATTGTCCCGGTCTTAGTTTGTCATGTTTTGGTTTTGTTGGATGTGGGATGACAAGAATCACCGAGCAGGGAACAGTACTTTTCATAGATTTTTGAGGAACTTTGTGTTGTTTCCAAGTAACTATTTATAGCGGGACAATGACACAGTAGTAACCTTTACCTCTAAGAATAGTTGAAGGTGCAACAGAAGAATTAAAATGTATGAAAAGGGAGTGAAAGTCTGGTGGATGCTATTTTTAAATCAGCTGTGTTGGAAGAAATTGAACTGCAACACTTTTCAGGTCTCAGTTACTAAATCTACATAACGAAGGTAGTGACTAGTCAAACTGATGAGTAAAGCTGCTGTAAAGCCAATTTCTATAGATGAATGAGTGTCAAACAGATGCATTGTTATTTTTAAACGTTTAAACACATGCAGAAATGACACTAAGATCACTCAAAAATAAAACTAGAGGTAGATCTAGGTAAATGTAGAATATAATGTACATTTAGCGGCGACACTGTGGTGCAGTAGGTAGCACCGGTGCCTCATAGAAGGTCCTGGCTTCAATCCCAATGCTGGGTGGTGGGGCCTCTCCCCGTGTCTGCGTGGGTTCTTTCCGGGTCCTCTGGATTTCTCCCACAACCAAAACATGGTCATGGCATGAATGTAAGCGTGAATGGTTGTTTGCCTCTATGTGTCAGGCTGCGATGAACTGGCAACTCATCCAGAGTGTACCCTGGTTTTACTTATGTCATATAATGAAAAGACTGAAAGAATGAAATGTCTGAATTCATATATGTTTCTGCATTACCTCCACAGCTGAAGACAAAGTACCAAAAAGTTGCAGAACAACCTTAGCTCAGCTGAGCATCAACTCAATGAAATCTGCTGGAGTGTGCATCGGAAGACCAGTCCTACTGACGAGTCCTACAGGACACCAAGAGGTCTTCTATGGTCTTGTTCATGAACTCTAGTAGTTAATACACATTCAGCCTCTTTCACATAGTATGTTAATTCTGAAATGTGTCAGTTGTCAGCCTTTTTTCCTCTGGTTTCCAGGTGTGTTTGGCATGGCCTGTTGCCTCATTTCCAGCAGGAAGAGTTGGCCTTCAGAAATGTGCCCAGAGCAACCTGAAAGTGAAACAGGGGGCTGAGGTGACACTGCATCCACTGACAGGACCTGTGCTCCAAGCTGAAGAGGTGGTTCTCTTTAACAGGTAAGTTAATTTGGTTTGTACTGACAAAAAGTATTACCATATCTATTATACTGTACATAATATGATATTCACACTCTAGATCACAACTTCAGTCACAGTACGTCTGTTACACACAGTATTTCTCTTGGTTTGGGAAGCCTGTAATGCTGCGTGGATGATTCAGTGAAACAAAAAAGCAAATTTCATCACATCCTTTCTGTTCCATTTCTGTATCTGCATCTGATTTGACTGTGCAGTTTGACACAGTTTGTCTCTTATTCTCAGGTGTCTATACACTATTGAAAACATAACGATGAAGATTACATTCTATTTCTGCAAACAAATTCGTCTCAATCCCACACACTGTACATTTTTGCCTGAAAGAGCTTTTCAGTTCACTTCAATTTTATTTGTATAGCGCCAATCATAATCAAATATTATCTCCACACACGTCACCATTCAAGATTATGCAGAGAGTAAACCCAACAGATGCACCGAGAGCAAGCCAGGGGCGTCAGGGGAGAGGAAAAACTTTCTTTAACAGAAGAGAAAAACCTCCAGTAGAACCAGCGGCTCAGGGCAGGCGGCCATCCGCCTTGGAACGGTTGAGATTAGTGAACAGAGGAGAGACAAAAGAAAAGAGTAGCGATAGAATAACAACAAGACACTGGACAAAGTCCACAGTCACTTGGTCTGGTCCATCATCAGCAAACACACGACAAGGACATCAAGAGACCTAGAGACCTAGGACAGAGGGAGGAAGCACAGAACTATGGGGAAGAAACAAGTTAGTATCACAATATACAGTAGTTAATGCAAAATAAAAAAGGGGAGGGGGTTGAGAGTGACAGAAAGAGAGGTAGCTAGAGAGAGCGGGTGGGAGATGGAGAGAGAAAGGGGAGATTGAAAGAAAGGATGAAGAGGGAGAGAGGGGAATGGAGAGAGGAAGGGAAGAGAGTTAGAGAGAGATGCAGGGGGGCACAGCTCCGTGCATCACTGTCCCCCAGCAGTCTAGGACTACGCAGCGAAGGTATGGGAGCATTAAAAGTTTACCTGATTTAGTCCTAACTATACACTTTGTCAAACAGGAAAGTTTTAAGCCTAGTTGTGTCTGCATCCTGGCTTCATATTGGGAGTTGATTCCACAGCAGAGCAGCTTGGTAACTGAAGGCTCTGCCTCCCAGTCTAGTTTCAGAGATTCTAGGAACAACAAGTAGACCTGCACTCTGAGAGCGACGAGTTCTGATTGGTTTATAGGCAACAATAAGGTGTTTGATATATGATGGAGCTGGAGATGTTTAGGGCTTTGTAAGTTAAGAGGAGGATTTTAAATTTTATTCTAAATTTTATAGGTAGCCAATGAAGAGAAGTCAGTACTGGAGAAATATGATCACTCGTTCTTACTCCAGTTAAGACTCGTGCTGCAGCATTTTGGATCAGCTGTGTTAAGAAATGGGCAAAAATGTTTTATGGAGAAATTACAGGTACAACCTGTTATTCAAAATAGAATATTTTATTGTTACATATAATATTTGGGCAGCCAATTTTTAATTATATACTGAATGTGAGGAAATGTTTTATTATGAAGAGTATCTTGTTGTATGAACAAGAGCAGGCTTCTTGTTGAATATTTAGGTATACACTGCCATCTGGTGGCAATAACTTGAAACTTCTTTTCAAATGCTTTTGAATTCTGTTGACTTTAGAAATAGTATATGCATGTTTGTCACCTACACCTGTACTCTGTCTTCAGGTCAAAAGATGACAAACTAGACACAGATGAGTTCAAGAACTTCTTTGTGAGGTGTGTAGGTAAGTCAGTCTCCTCTGCCTCTGTTGAATATTCATAAGCATGTGATGAGAGTGAACATGATGTTGTTTATTATAACTTCATACCTTAGAGCAGTGGTTCTCAACTAATCTTGTGACTCAAATTTTCCAATAGCCATCAAGTTGAGGCCCACTTTCATCAAACTGAAACCAGGAAAATGCATTTCATAAGCTAGTAAACCTATATTTAATATGAGCAAACATATGCACATGTTTTCATTATTGCATTCATATTTTGAACTCAGAATAATCAAACAACAAAAAAATTAAATATTGAGCAAAGTGAATATCATGATCTAGGCAGTACAAAAAAATAATAATTACCCGAAATGAGCAAATAGTCACAGAAATGGACAAAATGAACTAAAATGAAGAAGAAAAGTTGATGTATCGTGAAAATGATCAAAATGGAATAAACCCATGAACCAAGGAGATGAAAATGAACAAAATAATATAACACACACCGAAATTTAACCATGGGAACAGCCATTGCATGTCAATAAAAGTTACTCAGATGAGAAGAAATAAATTATAGTTATTATAGTATATGTTGTGTATTTATTTATTAATGCACACTTTGTGACCCACCTTTGGTCCCAACCCACTGGCTGAGAATCACTGCTGTGGAGAATATAAATAATGGAACTTTTTTGTTGCTTTTTTTTGTCATTTATTTGTAAAAAATGTGAACTTTTTTCTTCTATTCTCATTTAATAAATTCCGTATGATTACTTTGTTTGACTTAAAGAAACGTTACTTACGCTTTGATTGAGTTTAGTCATTGTTTTATTACTGAATGTTCTGCCCTGAAATTTTCCTTGAAATAACTTATAAATAATCTTCTCTGTGTCTTGTGATGCAGCTGGAAACATCATTCTTCCAGGAAATGTCATCTCGCTGAGTTACTTTGGCCGGTCATGCAGCCTCCAGATCGAAACCATACGAGGCGAGGACGGCGTCACCCTCCAGAGGCCAGCTAATCCTCATAGACCAGGTCTTGACATGGATGAGTCCTCTGCATCCCACTCTGTGCTTGATTCCACACCTGCTGACCTGTCTCTGCAACTGAGTGTGATGACAGTAGAGGACAGTGAAGACAGGAGCATGTTTGGAGACCCAGGCCCTACTGTCAGTACTCCATGTAGAACAGCACCCCTCCCCTCTCTTTGCTCGCTTGCGGCGCCTACCACACCATCCTACCACTCCCAGAATCCCCTTGTGGGATCAGACGAGACAACTGTCAGTCTGGAGAGTTCACTGAGCTCAGACCAGGCAGAGAAAATTCCCACAGCTCCCCCTGGTGGTTCCGAGTGTACTGACACCTTTTATTGTTTATCCTGCTCCACTAAAGTCAGTTTCAGAGACAGAGCAGGGCAGGGGGACCGAGAAGGAAAAAGTTCGAAGGTCACATACAGCATGATCGGTGGACTGAGCAGCCAGTTGGACGTCATCAGAGAGACAATTGAGTTACCTTTGAAACATCCTGAGCTGTTCTCCAGTTATGGTAGGTCACCAAATCACATGAATGTCTACAAACAGCCATAACGGTCTTTGAAATGTAAAAATCTAAAAGCCAGACAATTCGAACTAATTTTTTGCTTTAAGTGTCCCAAAATTACTTTTTGATTTTGACAGGTCTTTTAACAGCTATTGTTGGTTTAATCTCATTTTTAACATATTTTTGGGTAAAAATGCTAATGAGAGCACTGCCCTCTCACAAGAAAATTGCTACATTTTTATAGACATGTCCGTTTTCTTGCTACACTTGTGCAAGGAAACAGACAAAATACTTTAGCTAAATGTTACTAGAGTTTCATGGAAAGTCAGGAAAAAACCTTTACAAAAGCCTGAAAAGTTGCTCTTAAAAGCTAACAGCGATACCTGACAACATCAAAAATTGTTCACTATTTACAACAGTAAAGTATAGGCCTAGTGGAACCCATTCTGCTCTAACAATCAGGTCCTAAATTGAATTTATATTTATTTTAGAAAGGCTTAAAATGATCTTCATGAACCCTGTAGAAATCCCAATGCAATGTACTATGATCTTTTGTTTTTGTAAGGTAGGAAACACACAAACATCAAATACGTAACTTTCTGACTTCAGGCATCCCACCACCACGCGGAGTTCTTCTTTATGGACCCCCTGGAACAGGGAAGACGATGATAGGGCGAGCCATAGCCAATGAGGTTGGAGCTCACGTGACTGTGATCAATGGCCCAGAGATCATGAGCAAGTAAGTGTGGTCAACTAGAGTTTCCGACCCCATTTACTGATGTCTTTCACAGAGATCTAAATGCAGATGTCACCTCAGCTACTTTTGACTAAAACACTTTCAAGTTGAGCAGAGTTTCTGACTCCAGCTGCTGCCATGTGCTTCATCAGCAAATAAACTGTCAACACAATAACTCAGATCTTTTTCTCATTTTTGTCATCTTGATCTAGAATGTTACTTACACTATTGTACCCTCTTTTATTCAGGATTAATTTTTTAAGTTGTCAGCCATTCGCATGCTGTTTATATTTTTTATAGGTTCTATGGTGAGACAGAAGCAAGGCTGAGAGAGATTTTCACTGAAGCATCTCAGAGGTAAAATCATCAACATCACTGTTTTGTGCCCTTGACTCATTTGTTTTTGGTTTGTAAAACGCTGCAAATTTTTGCCACTTACTTGGAAAATGTGTTAGTCATGTTTTAATTATAATACATGGTTCAGTTGAATAAAACCCTAAAACACATGTAGCGTGTGAGTCTTGTTGCTTATTTACCTGTAAATAAGTGTAAATACTGTTCGGCTGAAATGTATTAATGATAATCACATGTTAACTTTGACAGGCAGCCTGCCATAATCTTTATTGATGAACTGGATGCCCTTTGTCCAAAGCGGGAAGGAGCACACAACGAGGTGGAGAAACGAGTTGTTGCATCTCTTCTGACTCTAATGGATGGAATCGGTTCAGTGAGTACCCTTTAGAGGGAAAACTCTGACTGTGATTTCTCTTATGAGTGAGCAAATTTGGAAATGAAAGCAAGCTTTTATGCATCAGGTCTTATTAAAGCCAGAAGCTGTGCTGCATTAAGTAAGAGCTATTCATTTGACAGAAATTACAACAGAAGAATAAAGCTGCAGCAGAATGTGGCTCTTTGAGGATGAAGCTTCATTGGAATCACAGATTATCAGGCGGTATCCATCTCTGCGAGCTGGATGTCCTTCAGACACTAAGGGTTGTGTCTCGTGGGTGTCGTTTTTCTGCCGAGCGCTCCGGCAATGCCTGATGAGAAAACAGATGATTCCCCCCACACACCCAATGAGAGCCTGGGAAACAAATCTCCTAAGGTTGCCACGACCTGCCAATTTGATATAACTTCATCAGCAGAACAACTCCATGTCTGCGGGAATAAATGTGGTGATATTGCGCAGATTCACCAGTCGGTTCCTTGCATCACTCCTGTCTGTTTTCCAGACTGGAGGATACGAGTTCATAGGGACTGATTAGTTTGTGGAATGTGGAGAAAGCACTTCCTGCTCCTCAGCATTCTTTCTTGCACTGTAATTTATTTGAATTTCAATTTTCCCTACAGTAAAGAAAGCTGAAAAAACTATTTCTCATCTTGCTGTCAGACCACCCTGAGACATAATGGACTGAGTCAAGTTTAGCATTAGACATGAGTAAAACAATGAAGCCTTAATCAACAAAAATTATCTAAATTATATGTTTAATACAAGGCTCGGAAATAGACTTAAACTAATTAATGAGTACTGGCAGAGGCTGTTGCTAATAATTAATGTTAATAGGTAAAATTTCAAAGAGTAGTCAAGGGGGGGGGGGGTTATTCATTTCTGCATTTTAATTAATTTTGTTCATTTCTTTTTTTCACTTTTGTCATTTTTCTTGGAATTAATTTATATTTATTGAACTTAGTGTATTAAACTAGCTGACTTTCCATAACAGGGATAAATAAAGTTATTTCAGTTCAAGTAAATTCATTTCAGTTCAGTTTATTTCACTTCATTTAATCTCAATACTTATGCAGTATTTCATGTCTGCACATTGCATGCACAGCCAATATGTTGATTCCCACGTAAGTGGAATATGATCTATTCTTTTTTTATGATTTGTTACAGTACTTTCAGAGCTAGTACTACAAAACACTTTGCAGATGGAAAAATCTCAATATATGAAGTCATTTGTATCGAAACCAGTAAAACAACGGCTGTTAAGGGATAAAAAGTAAAGCCGGCAAACACATACACACACATTCATTACTATCACTAATATTTTCAAGGGGCTCGGTGTCCCAGTGCTTTGCCACCTCCACACAAGATGGCCAGCGTCGTAGGGAGGACGAGGAGGAGGAAGAGGAAGCTGCACTCTTCCTCATTTCGGTAGCGCAGAGGCGAGGAGCAGATGGTGTGAGAGATTGGAAACATCGTCTGGAGTCGGCCAACCCTGGCCTAATGGCAAGCTGTGCTGGCAGCGCACTGTGAGAGTGTGTGAGAGTGTGTGAGGGGTTGGAATTGTCTTACTGTGCATCGCTGGGATGCAAAAGTTCATTACTGTACGTGTGTGTGGGGGGGGGGGGGGTGCTTGTGTGTGTGTGTGCACATGTGTGAGCTGTGTTTGTGCAGCAGAAGGTTAAGTCGGCCTTCAACCAAACGCCGGAACCTTTTGTATGGGTCGCCCATTTGATGGTAATTTTGCTTAATTTTTTTTCATTTTCTTGCTCATTATTTCATGACTTTCTCTTATTTTATGTATATTTTTGTACTTTTTTCTTTGATTTTGTTCCTGTTTTGATCATATTTTTGATTATTTTGTTAAAGTTTGTTCATTTTGTTCATTTTCTTGGTATTTTCTTCATATTTCTCATCATTTTGCTCATTATTTTATGAGTTTCTCTTATTTTATGAATAATTTTGTGTTTTCTTCACTGATTTTGTTCCTGTTCTGATCATATTCTTGAGTATTTTGTTCAATTTCATTCATTTGTGTTCATTTTCTTGGTATTTTGTTTATATATTTCTTCATTTTGCTAATTATTTTATGAGTTTCTCTTATTTTATGAATAATTTTGTTTATTCACTGATTTTTTTTTCCAGTTTAGATCATTTTCTTGATTATTTTGTTCAATTTCATTCATTTTTGTTCATTTTCTTGGTATTTTGTTCATTTTCTTGGTATTTTGTTCATTTTCTTGGTATTTTGTTCACTTTTTTCCATCTTGCTAGTTATTTTATGAGTTTCTCTCATTTTGTGAGTAATTTTGTGGTTTTTTTTTTCATTGATTCCTGTTCTGATCATTTTTGTTCATTTTTGCTCAGATTTATTATTTATTATATAATTAATCATTTTGTCATTTTGGGATTATTATGCTCATTTATATGTTGATTTGTGTTTGTTTTCATGATTATTTTGTGATATTTTGTTCCCTTTCTGGACTTTGTTCAATCTTTTGGAACATTTTGCTCATATTTGCTATTTTTATCTTCATTCAACATCATTCTAGTTATTGTTGTTCCCTTTTCATTAACACAATGAACAACCCGTGTCATTCTTTTTATTGACTATTCTGCTCATTTTTTGATCATTTTATCAGTTTAATGCTTATTTTCTTCCTTTTGATTTAATTTTTGAAAGTCCTTCCTAACTTTAAATCAAATAACTTCAATATATATCATTATCCTCTACCTTTTAAGAGTAAAATACATCGAAAAAATATGTTGCTTCCTTGTATGTTTTCATAATTAGTGTATTTTCATATTTTGAGCGAGGGACACTAATGAACAGATAAACACGGATGTGAGTTTAAGTGTCGTTATTTTTGCGTGCCTTCTCAAAAAGTCATTCTTTAAACCTAAGCGCTCCATTAATCATAATATGCCAGATTGAAAATAAGCATTTAAAGTGTCAGCGTGTGAGATGGTAAACAAGCTGAAGGAAGTAAACAAGGGATGAACAGAGGGGGTTTATGTGTCTCCATTAAAATCTGCTGCTGTGATGGATCCACGCGAGCCTTTTAAACCAAGCGAATCACTTCAGATGGAGTCTATTTGTCGCGCCTGTTCATCCCTCAGCTTGTGCTGTTTAGTTTGTTTCAGAGGGAACGTGAATGTTGCTGGAAATGCCAGGATTTATAATGAGTTCAGCTCTGCATCCAAAACAGAGACGGTTAACTCCGAGGGGTTTCTGTCAAAAAAAAATTGAACTCTTCTAGCTCTTTTTACCTTACCTTACCTTGACCAACGTGTCCCCGCACTCAAACATGCATCACTCATTCTTATATTCACATGAGGACATAAAACAGCCAGTGGTGTCTTTAAAACTACTGGCACATTTAGGCTGGCTTGGTTTGATTGAGGCAAAAACAGCTTGGTTCGAGATGGGTTCTCTATCCATCCATCCATCTTCTACCGCTTCTCCATGGGGTTGTGGGGCAGCAGCTTGAGCAGGGAAGCCCACACTTCTCTCTCCCTACTCCTCTCTACTTCATCCAGCTCTTCTAGGGGGATTCTGAGGCGTTCCCAGGCCAGCCAAAAGACATAGTCCCTCCACTGTGTCCTGGGTTTTCCCCGGGGCCTCGTCCCAGTGGGACGTGCACTGAACACCACACCAGCGAGGTGAGCCCAGCCACCCTGCAGAGAAAACTCATTTCGGCTACTTGTATCCTGGATCTTGTTTTTTCGGTCATGACCATAGGTGAGGGTAGGAATGTAGACCAACCGGTAAATCGAGAGCTTCTCCTTTCGGCTCTGCCTGTCAAGTTCCTGCTCCGTCCTCCCCTCATTTGTAAACTATACCCCAAGATGGTGGATTACCCATGCATTACAATCTGTTTATGCTGTTCTACAGAAATATGTTGACCTTTCTGCATTTAAATATAGATACGTATGCAAGTGATGAGATTTTCCACCACTGCAGCCTTTTTCCGGTAATTCAAAGATCCAGACAGGATGTCAGAATAAGTCTCACCTGCTGAACAGCGATGTTTGCTAAAAGAGCAAGATCAAATTTTTATTAATGCCCTTTGAAGAAGACATTTTGTACAACTTTGAAGAAGTTGCCTTAATTCTTTTCTGTCTCTACAATGGTTATTTTCAATTTTAGCTTAAAATACCACAGAGATCCTTGATTCTATCATATCACACACTCCTGGTAATCAGCTCTGTGTATGGGCTGTTTCTGTTTGTGTTGCTTTAAATGCAAATGAGCTCTGTCCGTGCCGTGAAGTGTGTCTCTGCAACTACTGTAACTCCATGTTCAACAGTTAGCACTCATCCAGCTTGTTCTGCTTGAGCCCCTCTGTTGGGTGGTGATGTGGCGCAGAGCTCTAGGGCATGTGCAGAACACCTCGTCCCATTCCAGTCCAACTGGTCTGTATATATGCAGGAGTAGATCCACTTCCAATCCCATTTTCTGGCTGTGTTAGTCTGATTTTTAGACCTCAGTTTCAGTCAAGCTAACATGTTTACATGTACTTTAAGAGTCCAGTTTTAGTTGGACTAACACAATAATTCATTTTAGGTGTCATGTAAACCTACTGAGTGATGGCTTGTTTCAGGGCAGGTTTTCTGAAAAGGGGCTGTGTGTTTTTCTTTGAGAATTTTGACACGTCCAGAGGCAAAGAACCTGTTGTATAACTGGAATAAACATGAAACCTTATTTCACCATATGTCTCCTTAGGAATTAAGAAGGAAAAACATAAACATGGACTGGATCACTTATAGAGCATCCAAAATAAATACATGTGACAATGATCCATACATACATACATCATCTTCCGCTTATCCAGGTCAGGGTCTTGGTGGCAGCAGCCTAAGCAGAGAAGCCCAGACTTCCCTCTCCCCAGCCACCTCCTCCAGCTCCTCTGGGGGGTCCCCTAGGTGTTCCCAGGCCAGTCAAGAAACATACTGTAGTCCCACCAGCATGTCCTGGGTCTGCCCCAGGGCCTCCTCCCAGTTGGAGCTAGTTTTGGCAACCAGGGATTGGACCACCCAGGCCCCCGCCTTCAGCTGCCACCCAAACCACGCAGCACCAAACCCTTATGACCCGTTCTTTTGGAAAGCATATAATATGTAGTATTACAACTTCACTTTATTTCCACACTTGCATCCCTGGACTCATTGTCCTTTCAGACTGGGAAGACAACATAAACCAGGGCACTCAGACAAATCTGATGTGGTAAAGAAAACTGAAACAAGGCTGAAACCACATTTTCATATCGACCTGAAGTTTGACTTCTTCCTTGACCCTTTCAGGGACAGTGGTCACTACAGTGGACAGCTATTCAAAAGTTGTTTTCTCCTATATGAATGAGTCTTAATGTCACAGTTGTGCATCAGTCACTACAGTGGACACTAGTGTGTCATGCCATACACTGCCACCCGAGTGCAAAAAAAAATTCTCTAAAACAAGATGGCCGACAGAAGTACAGATGTGCCTTGCATTGAATTGGAAAAATTGGGAAAATTAAGGTGATTTTTTTTTCGTGCCTAAAGAGTAATAAAACTGCTTGGGGAAAAAAAATCCTGAAGTAGGTTATCATAAATCGTGCATGAAAGAGTTAAACTAGCTTGACGATGTGAACCGTCGTAAATAACGGCGCACAGTATCAGCTGACATTCCAGTTTACCTGCATGTCATGAAAGATTGAAAACTGTGATTTATCCTGCCGTTCGACCTGTGTGTGATCAAGCACCCAGCAAATACTGAAAGTGCAATGATCGACCGCAATCATCCATTAACATGAATGAAGTGACCTTGTCATGTACAGTACATACACAAACAGGTTCAGCTGCTTTATGTCAGTATAGATACCTATATACTTATATATATTGCATATGGTTTTGAGATACAAAGTGTTTGCTTTCTCAATAAACTGATGTGACATTTCAAAATAATGATGGAAGAGCTCACAACAATGGCTTAATATCTTAAAATAATGACTGAATAATGATAAAGTATTTCAAAATAATGGCTTGGCATCACGTGATAGTGCCTTATCACCTGAAAATAATGACTAATTACTCAAAATGTTTGTTGAGTTACTTGATCATTTTCTTCATGTTTGCTTATTTTGCTAATTTGTTCTTATTATGTATCCTAATTTTATCATTTACTACGTACTTCAGTTTTCTTGGTTATTTTAATTACTTTGTTAGTTTTGAAATTGTTCTTTTGTTCATTTTTGTGATTATTTTGGTGCATTTTTGCTCATTTCATCAGTTTTCTCAATCGTTTTGATATTTTATTTGATTGTTTAGGTCCATTATTTAATTTAATTGACTATTTTGTACATTTTTACAATTTCAAGCTTTTTTACTCCTACTCATTAAGTTGTGGTCAAAAGCAATTGAGTAGAAGTACATTTTTTTCATCTCAAATGTACTACAGCTACTCTCCGAAGTACATTTATTTGTAAAAACTACTCAAGCACATGTAAAGAAGTACCGTAATGCACTTGAGTACTATAATGAGATACCATCTGGTCATTATGTGGCATTTATGATTAGATACTAACTCATTATTTTTAAGTAACGAAGGATCTTGTATCCATTTAATGCCATCAGTATCAATATTGTCAACTGTAACGGGTGAGATTGGCTCCTGAACGTTGCCGTTTTCCGCAGCTGTATCACTGTGCACACCTCTCTAGATGTTCCTTTAAGCTTGTTAGTTTTATAGTGTGTGGCCTGTTTCAGGAAATGCCAGGGCAGCGAGGAGATCCTGCGGAGATAAGTGGCGCCAAATGCACTGCTGATGTCACAGTCTGTGGAGCGAGGACCCAACCCCCCCCCCCCCACACCCCCCACACCAA
>JAQQAE010008816.1:0-14986 GCA_029823295.1 Pseudamia nigra | reverse complement strand
TCGTTATTAAGATATTACGGCAAATAATTTGACAAATGACTGCCGTGCTGGGGTTTGATTGACATGTCGCTGTAGCATCAGCTCGCTATAGCGAAGTCGGACTGATTCAGAGCTTCCTATTTTCAATTTATTCAATATGTTCATAGTTATACATGAGATACACTGCAGGTGTGGGTAAGTGTTTACATTAACAATACTATGATATGACTTCGTTTGACACTGTGTGGTGAAGTTTTACCACATCAGTAAGATAGTGGCTAATCTTAGCTCTCCCATGTGTCCACTGGCATGAACGCTTCGTAAGCCCCGCTGCCGTGCGTCCAAATATGGTTACATCCTATTTTTGGATCCAATATGCCGTCCAGGAAGTGACAAGTTGATTGGCTTCAAAACTGCCCTTAATATCTTTTATATCCTCAGTGGTTCTTGGCGGTTTGAAGGACCACCTGAAAGAAATCAAACGCTGCAGACGGCTAATCATGATTGGCTGTGGAACCAGCTTCCACGCTGCAGTGGCTGTGAGTAAAGCAATCAAAAGCTGGATATATTTGATAATGACACAAAAGACAGTGATAACAACTTTGATATTACCATTTGTCTTGGTAATGTTGACATTTCATTCCACTTCAGACCAGACAGATCCTCGAGGAGCTGACGGAGCTGCCTGTCATGGTGGAGCTGGCAAGTGACTTCCTTGACCGCAACACACCGGTATTCAGAGATGATGTCTGCTTTTTCATCAGCCAGTCAGGTGACAGCAACATTACAAACCAAGAGTCTGTCTTTTTTCCCTCTTGCCTTCATTGTGATTCTACAGTTCTACATCAAATCCATTTCTAATGACTTTCTTTACCCCTACAGGAGAAACAGCAGATACCTTGATGGCATTGCGCTACTGCAAGGATCGTGGGGCTTTGACAGTTGGTATCACTAACACAGTGGGCAGCTCCATCTGTAGAGAAACAGACTGTGGAGTTCACGTCAATGCTGGGCCTGAGATTGGAGTTGCTAGCACCAAGGTGCAGTTTCAAAGCATTCATCAAATTGCTTTATCACATGCTGACATGTTATACTTTCCCATGGGACCACATATACTGTAAACAAAAAACTGACATGTTTTTTATACATAGTATGCTGTAGGTTGTCAAGTAGTATTAATATCACTTTGCATAGAATTTGACAATAAAATGTATCTATCGTAATGTTGACACAGCTCAATGCAGCCTGGTCTTCTAAGAGTTTCTTGTGTTTGTAATTCAGGCCTATACCAGTCAGTTTGTGGCCCTCATCATGTTTGGCCTGATGATGAGTGAGGACAGGCTCTCCCTACAGAAAAGACGCCTGGAGATCATCAGTGGCCTCAGGGTGCTACCAGGTCAGCCCTCACCACACGCTGATAACTCAGTAATAAATGCCTTCAGTGTGCATCATGAGCACAGAGGATGCTGACTGATACACATGACTGTGTTTCAAGACCACCAAGTCAAAACAATTAAAAAAAAAGACTGTATCAGGAATATGTTGCCTCTCTCATCACTATCAACTCCTCCACCTCCTTTTTTAGAACTGATAAAGAAGGTGTTGTCTCTGGATGACAAGATCAAGGCCATTGCCAATGAACTGTATGAGCAGAGGTCCCTTCTGGTCATGGGTCGAGGCTTCAACTACGCCACCTGCCTAGAGGGGGCACTGGTGAGTTAACAATACAGTAATATGTCAAAAAGCTGCAATTCATGCCCTATGGCACTGAGAAACTTTGGGATAAAATTCATAATAGAAATAAAGCTTCCTGCTTTGTTTGTATTAACCAACATAGCTGTAAATGTTGAGCTCCTTTATATTATAATGTATTATTTTCTAATACAGAAAATCAAGGAAATCACCTACATGCACTCAGAGGGCATCTTGGCTGGAGAGCTAAAGCATGGTCCTCTGGCGCTTGTAGATAAACACATGCCGGTCATCATGATCATCATGAAAGATGCCTGCTACACCAAGTGCCAGAACGCTCTGCAGCAAATCACTGCCAGATCGGTAAGTCCTCAAACTTCTTCCAAAACCATTCACTTTTCCACAGTGGCAATAAATGACTTTTAAAAAAAAATTTTAACCTTTATTTATGCAGGTAGTCCCATTAAGACACACAGTCTCATTTACCGGAGAGACATAAACTACATTTAGTTACATACAGATCCAACAGTATAGTTCATACACTTTCGTATAAAACAGGACCAATCTATGGATGCTTTCTCCAATTCCTTCAGCATAAGTCTAAATTCCCCTCATGGGACTAAGTTGGACAGCTTTAGGTCCTGCTGTAACTTATTCCAGGTTGAAGGAGCAGCTCAATACGTACTGAGGGAACGCAGAAGGAGATGAAATTCTGGAAGTGTGGGCTATAACTGATCTGTCTGAGTGACATGTAGGAGTATAAATATGATGGCAGCAAGATTTGTAAATTAATTTATACCAGTGCAAAAGTCTGCATATGGATAATGATGACGAGCTGACCAGAGAGTACAAGGAGCAATGGTGAGTGAGGAGCTTACAGCCAGTTATAAATCTTAGAACTCCATGAAAATAGGTGAAAAGAGGTGTTTATGTAAACAGTGTCACTGTAGTCAAGGTGAGGTAAGAAGGTGGCAGCAACAAGCCTCTTCGTGGCATTGAATGTAAAACAAGATTTATTTTGAAAGAAGAATCCCAGTTTTAATTTCAGTTTTTTTAAAAGGTGTGAGTTAAAAGAAAGCTCTTCATCAATCAAGATTCCCAAGAATTTATAAGAGGCCACAAATTCAACAGATGAACCTTGTACAGATGTTACAGAAGGGAGAACTGCTGGCACCTTCTTTTTATTTGAGGATAACATGCCTTTTGTTTTATCAGCACCCAGTACTGGACTTTATGTAGTTTCATATTTATAAACTTCGGATTAGGAACCAAAAGGGCTAGTGGAACATTTTTAACTTGGTTTTTGGTATTTGATAACTTGTTTATTGTTTCATTCTTTTTTTTTTTTCAAGATTATTTTACTCATTTATTTTATTAGCGTGATAGTTTTGTTTATACTTTGTTCATTATCTTGATTATTCTGTCAATTTTTGTATTAATTGCTTGAATAATATGTTAATTTTTTATTTTATAGATTATGCTAGATTTTCTGTTTTCTTGATTCTTTTGTCCAAAATATGTAAAAACTCAATGACATGTTGATTAACATTAAAAAGGAAAACAGGCATATGCTGATACAGTTTCTGGTTTGTACAAAACACAGTGAGCTGCAGGAGGAGTAATTACAATTGCAATTATATTTGGTAGATTATCAAGATGAGCAGGTGAAACACAGGAAATATGGATTAAATGTACACTAGCAGGACACACCTTCTCCTTCAGTGGTTTTTCTTTATTTTTATTACTTTCAACACTGTACATTAATACTGAAGACATCCAAAGTGTGAAAGAATACGTATGGAATTATGTAGTTAATAAAAAAGTATGTATTTTTTGTTCACTCCATATATTTTAGGTTGTCCAAAGTAGCCACATTTACACTCATGGCATTCTCTCATTTCTAGTTAAGACAACACATAAATCAGCACATCATAAATGAAGGAAGTGATGTCTAAATGTTACAGTGCACTTTTCTCTCGGTCAGGGTCGGCCCATCATCCTGTGCTGCCAGGACGACCCTGAGGTGACTAAGAATGCGTATCAGACAATCGAACTGCCACAGACGGTGGACTGTCTGCAGGGCATCCTCAGTGTCATCCCCCTTCAGCTGCTGTCATTCCACTTGGCTGTTCTCCGAGGATATGACGTAGGTGTAACACTTTTCGGTGATGTAATGTATCTTGAACTAAAATGTGACATTATAGTAATCGCTTGCTTTGTTTTGTAATTTGAATGTCATATTATCAATCAGTATTAAATGATGCAATGAAAAGTATGTAACTATCCATATCATCCACTCCTAACATTCCATTGCAACTATTTGAGAATACAAAAGTCTTGTTTTTATATTATTTGATATAAAAAGGTGACATTAAATCTCTTAACATAGACAGAAATGGCTGTTTAATCTACAACACTGTAATTGCAAAAGCTACGTGTGTAGTTCGGCTCACTTCTTCCTGACAACTCTTGTGTTTTTTTTCTGCATCCAGTCATTAATCACAGGTAATTTACTCTAACAAACTGCTTCCTATTTTTTCAGGTTGACTGCCCCAGAAACCTAGCCAAGTCTGTGACTGTGGAATAATAACAGATCACAAAGCAGAAGAAGGGAGCGCAGAAGCTCACAGATTTAAAGTGCAATTAAATGTACAGTATGTTTGTGTGTGTGTGTGTGTGCGTGCGTATGCCGTGGTTAGTGCGAAGTACACATTCCTGAGTGTTTGTGTGTCCCAATGAGGGTGTGTGTGAGAGAAAGTGACAGATGGCACAATGACATTTTAATAAAAATAAAATGTGAAGTCTGACTAATACACTGCCGGAGCCGCTAAGGCTGTGCGGAACAATCTCTGAAACCAACATTCACATAACCAAAGTGACCCACTGTGCTGTATGCCGATCTTCAGTTGAGCCAAAAACACATACAACAGCAAAAGCATGTTCACAGTATATTGAAGTATTTGCAGTTGTGCAATATGAGAACCAAAAGTGCATTATGAATGTACACAATGAGTCACAAAATCTGTATCAGCACATCCATACAGTCACTGTGCCTTACCTTTACTTTATTTCTGAGCAGTCTTCATGACAATCCTTTATCTAGTTTACACATTATTACTTGATTCTTCCTAATATATTTCTACTCTATGTATTATTTCATTTTAATTTAAAGTGTCTGTTCTGTTTGCTATAACTGTGTTTTGTTTAAGTTAGTACATGTGAAAACAAAACTTTTTGCCAGATTTTTTCTTGACTTATTGTTGCCATAGAGGAGAGATAGAGGAATTAGATTTATTTAAGGAACATCCAACTGGAAATGAAGAAGTAAAAATGTGGAGACTTAATAATACTTTTGTTTGGTCAGCCATTTGTAAGGGTTTATCATAATATTTTGTATTTATCTGATTTGTTTCTTTTATTGGGGCTAAAGAGTGGGAATGATTTTATCTATAATATGATGGTATAGTGTATGTTTTATAGATATAACAGGCACTATCAATCAATAAATATAAGGCATTATATTCCAAATGTGCACGTGTTTTGTTTTTCTCCCTTCTCTTGTCTGTGTTTTATTTCTTTTTTCTTATTAAGTTATTTTATATTCAAATGTTTTTCACTAAAGTCATAGTTGTAAGTAGTTTTTAAGAGCTTTTATAGAATGGGGGGGGGGCAATGAATAGAACTGAGTAAGAGCTTAAACAGGGAGGGCAGTGTCTTGTCAGAAGGTGATGACATTAATTTTGGTTCTTTCTGTTCATTTTGGATGCAATTTTATAACAGGTTGATCTTTTTTAATTTTATGGATTATTTTGTTCATGCTGTGCTTTATTCATTCTTTTTTCATTCTGTCAATTATTCATTTTGTTGGTTTAGTCTTATGTAAATATAAATGTATTTATTTACTGTTGCTCGTAGTGACTTAAAAAATAAGCAGTATAAATGTCTATTCGTATGATTTACATTTAAAGTAAAATGTAAAAAAAATCTAAAAGGCAGATATTATGTCGGTCTCTAATTAAATATTGTATTTTAAGTCATAAGAAGGGGCTATTTTTCTTTTAAGTCTTGTCTTTAGCTGAGTCCTCTGTTTCATGTAAAACAAAAAGTTTTTCCAAAGTTATCGCGGAGGAAAAACTTTGCGTCCACGTCCAGTGTGCGTGATGACGTCATCCGCATGCTCTGCTTGTTGTGCGTTCCTTTCCTCCGCACCACCCGTCCCTCCGCCGCTGCTGGAGTTAGCTCGGCACTGGGGAAGGGTCTAGCTGTCGTGACAGCCCGGCCGGTCGTTCTGCTAAAGTTTCCCGGGTCTTCGTTGTGTCTGACAGACTGAGAGAGTGATTCCACTGCGTTTTCGATGCATGGGAGTGCCCTGGGAGCCGTGAAGGGAGAAGGTAAGCTCTCTGCCGCCTTCTCAGCCGTCCATTGGTCCGTCCGAGCCCTCACTTCAGCTCCGGCCCGACTACCGCAATGCTACCGCTGATAAAGAAGACAGTGTGGGCCTCGTTAACTTTGTTACCTAATAAACGAGAGATGAATTTAACCGGCTTTAGCTCACCGTGACTTCGGAGTCGCTGGGTCGCTAGCTGTATTAAGCCGTCGAGTGCCAGCGGTGCGGTGTGTCATACACGGGTGACTTCATACCTCTGTGTATGTGTGTCAACGTGTGTGTGTGCGCGCGCATGGACGCCTTTATTTTAGACCAAGCTTGCTAAGCAAGGCCATCAGCAATAATTCCTAGTTTTAGACCTGTGCTGTTACACGCTTTAGGCAGACTGAGCTTATGTCTCCAAATAAATGTCACATGTGTAAGTTGAAGTATTGTCAGGGTTATCAAACCAGCCCCACAGTGACCATTAACACGCGTGTTGACAGCTGGTGAAGTATCATCTTCATCAAGTTTTTTTGGCGCTATACGTCAGGGACAAGTTTCCACGTGTCAAGCACCATGTGTAACATGGGACGTGTTCACTGTGGTATGCCTCAGCATAAAAAGATTGGCAATTCATAGTTGCAACATACCTGAACACACAAGGCAGAACACCGTAATAATACTGGGGCTGCAGCTAACGTTCATTTACTGTGTCAATTAATCCGTTTGTTCTCTCGAGTAACTGATTGTTTTTGGTCCCTAAAATGTCAGAAAATGGTGATTGAGTCTTTCCCAAAGCCCTAACTGATGTCCTCAAATATAGTTATTTAGTTTATTGTCACAGAGGACAAAAGAAACCATAACATATCCATATTGAAGAAGTAGTAATCAGTTGTTTTCTTCAAAATAAATTGGTATGTGATTATACTATAATTAGCAACTTATTTAATATTCAGTTCAGTTGTATTTACATAGCTCCATTCATTCAAGGTTAACCTTAGGTGCTTCACAAATCAAAGCCGAAGTCTTAAAAGACTATATGGAAAGCAAACCAAGCAAGTTAGTTGATTGATTGTTGCATGTTTGAATAATAATAATTGTCATCATAGCAGCACCTGACATTAGAGCTTGTAATAACATGGAAATATTGGGGTAATAGTTTAAAAATAAAGAGGTAATTGTTTATGACTACATAATAGTTTGGCAGGTTGTTTCATGAATTTGATGATTGATTTTGCATTCATTCAAAGGGTGTGAGGTTGAAGGTCCTGAATTGGGTTTTTTTTTTATAATGAATATTTGTTTTCATGGCTCAAAAGGGCAAACAATTATCTGCCTGGTAAATTGTTATTTTTAGCAATGTACAGCTAGTGCATCCATAGAAATTTACATAAAAGAATAAAACAACAGGAAAAACACAGCAAGCACATTTAATAACAGCCATAAGGCTAAATCCTTATTTTCCGTTATAAGGTAATACTGAAGAATGGTATGAATTCTCACCTTGAAGCACTGGTGGTTGTTTCTGTCTAATAACCATGAATCGAGGTTGCAATTTCTAAAACTGCTTGTTCCAGAGAAATGTTAGATTAAACCAAACCCCGACAGGCTTGGTCCAGTCAGCTCTTTGAATGTCACAGGAAGACTAACATTCTGCATCTTTGTCATGTCACCACTCTCATCAATAACAGATGGTGAGGAAAGGAGCTGTGAACGCAAAGAACACAGTGGATAGGAGAAAATGTCATGCAACACGTCTATTAGAAGCCTGAAGATCAAAAATTTTAGGTACAATTTACTGAAGGAAAGCAATCTATTAATTTATTTTGTTGTTTAGTTTAATCTGAATGGAATCTAGTAGAAATATATAGACATAGTTTTGCATTTTGCAGCTTTGATTTCAAGGATCAAATCACAGCAGTTTGTTAGCTTTAAACAAAAATATAATATAAATATGGAATGTAATATGGAATATAATTGGAGTGGCAATGAAAGATTACTTCCGTTGTTGATTAATCTGTTTTTTGGGCTGCAAAATGGCAAAAACATTTTTGAAAATTGTTTCTGAAAGTCCAAGATGATGAGCTCAAATGTCTTGTTTTCTGTACAACTAAAATATATTTTCTTCACTCTGACAGAAAAGGTTAACAAATCAGAAAGTTTTCACATTTAAAAACATGCAATCAGAGAATTTCACACTTTTTTTTAACATTTAAAATGATTTGAACTGATTATTAATTAGTCAAATTAATTTAATAATGATTTACTAATTAAATTATTGTGACAGCTTTAAAATTGTTTTTATCTTTAAATACATTACACCATTATTAACCTTTGTTTTTGCCCCCTTGCATACATTTCAGTCATATTACCTACATCAGGGACCTGCAACCTGCAGCTAAAGGCCACATATGGCTCTGTTGTCCTTCTCCAGTGGCTCCTGTCACTGTGTGACTGAAGTAACATTATAATATTAATTATAAATAAAAATGAAGAAAAGCACCAAATCTCCATAAAAGAAGAAAAAAATAACGAAAAACTGATGCAAATAATTAACAAAATTAACAAAATAATCAAGAAAGTGAAGAATAATGATGTAATACATTATGTGATCAAAAATAAACAAAAATATATAAAATGAACAAACATCAGCAACATTCTGAATGAAATTATAATTAAAATGTTACAAGATAAAGATAAACCTGAGCAAAAATATTCAGGAAAATTAACAATAAAATAACAAAAATGACAAATAGTAAATCAACAGAATAAAAATGGTTAAAAATAACAATATACGGTATTGAAGAAAATGAAAAAAATATATCCCAAAAATAATTATAGAAATGAAGCAAATTTACAAAAACGAATACAATAATTTTACAACATGGACACAAATGAACAAAAAGTAAGAAGAAAATAGTTAAAATAATACATCGACAAAAAAAGCAAGCAAATAATCAAGTAAATGAACAAAAAATTAAAACATGCCAAATTAAATTTTTTCTAAACTAATAATAATAATAATATAATTTTTTTGTAGCTCTAGACACATTTTTTTCCTTTCTGTCCAAAAAAGATTGCTCACCCCTGATCTAAACATACCCAATGCCATGCTATAATCCAGTTATCACCTTTGTACCAACTATAAAATGCTAGAGTAATTCCAGTAGTATTGGAACTGCCAGGCAGAAGGCCTAGAGGAAGACCAAAGAGGAGATTTATTGATGTGGTGAAGGAGGACATGAAGGTAGTTGGTGTGAGAGAAGGTAGATGTAGAGGACAGGGTGAGATGGTGGCACATGATTCGCTGTGGCGACCCCTGAAGGGAACAGCCGAAAGGAAAGACGAAGTAATTCCAGAAGTATTGGGTGTGTCTCTTGTATTGATCTTAAGTAAAACATCTCAGAACACTGTAAAGACACCGGTCAAAGATCCTGACATCTCTGGTGCGATGTAATTATCATGGATTTTGTTGCTGCTACATGAGGCTATGATGCTGCTTCCTGAAGCCATGCTAAACTGACATCATAGCTCACTAACTCTCATCTAGCTCTACATCCAAGAGCCACAGCCACATGAGAGCCTGAGGCTGACTGAACTAAACTGGACTGTGCTCATGATGAGTGTAGTGTGAGATTTGTGATGTCTGTGTCAAGGTTACATCCTTTCCTTCTGTCATACACATCATATTCATATATACTGTAATTGTAGCTGCTTTTCAAAGGATAAGGGAAAGCGAACACGCCATTTCTTCTTTTATATTTTGTCATAATATTAGGGATAGATCAAATATCAGTGAAATACCAGTATACTTGCACTTCATATATTACAAAGCCACCTTGAGGCATTTTGACATAATAGTTCTGGTGCTGCTTTGTTTTCTGGCACGTTAGACTTTTGCTGGTTTATGTCTCTGAAATTTTTCACTTGAGGTGTGCAAATTTTTCGATTCACACCATTGCAAAAAGATTTATGCCTTGGTTTTCTAATGTTTACGAATTCCAATGGGTTGCACACGTACTATCACTAAATAAAAAACTTTGACTTTGCGTTAATTGATAAACTAGTAGCTATGCGCAGTAGTAGAGAATGAATTACAAGGCCAGTGAAGATACATGACTCTGATGTCATGTCACTAGTTACTAGTTTTAGTCATTTGGAATTCAGCTAAATTATGTACTGCATTACACTACCAGTCAGAAGTTTGGACACACCTTCTCCAGTGGTTTTTCCTTATTATATTTTTCAACATTGTACATTAATACTGAAGACATCCAAACTGTGAAACAGGTTTTATATGTTAGATTATTCAGAGTAGCCAGATGTAGGTGTGCTTCTGATTTGTGTAATTTATTCCTTCTTTATGTGCTTTAGACCATCAGTTATCTTGTGCACAGGAAGGGGGGGCACAGAGTCAATAGCATGGTTATTATCACCACTACAACTACTATACAAATCCAAATTATGGCAAGAAATAATGAGTTGGGTAGAGAAAAATCACTGTCCATCATTATTGTAAGAAGTCAGTCCAAAGGATCTCTAGAACTTTGAATGTGTCCTCAAGTATGGTTGCTGAGGTGCTGTGACCTACCACTTTTTGAGGCTGGTATTTCTAACAAATGTAACCTCTGTAGCAGAAGTAGCTCTTGGTCTTCCTTTCCTGGGACAGTCCTCCATAAGAGCCAGATTCACCAAAGCATTTGATGGTTTGTTGACTGCACCTGGGGATCCTGCTGGCTGCGTGATGAGTTACATTGTAATTGCTGTTGGCAATATTACAATTTCAGTGCGATTGCTTATTTATTCATTCATTCATTCATTTGTTGAAAATCTTTATTTCCATCATGGCAAAGGTAGTATAAAGAAACCAGACTTAAGAAAAAATAAGTGCAAAAAGAAAAAAAACACCAATATTTTTGCCGTAGTCTTTTAACATGTTTGAAAGGGAATAGGAAGAAATAAAAATGTGTTTAATCCTACCCCTTGAACTCTATATTTTATTCTCCCATGGATTTATTTATCATGTAGGACGTACACATAACTAATTTTGAAATGTCAATCCAAACTTAAAGTAGTACCAGAAATTCAAAAAATTTAAATATCACCCTGGGAGCTTTTAATTCACTTGTTTTACACAGTGTATCTCCTTGGTCACTATTACCAAATCTAAAAATCACTTTTTTTCCATTTCTGCAAGTAGTCATGCTAATCGTGGACCTTTAAAATGCAGCTTTTACCATTATGTAAGTGCACTGTCTGATATGATTACAAATCAAAGTATACATTCCTTTTTCCTCCAACATTACACCTTTAGTCTCTTGTGTTAGCTAAAATTAAAAAAGGTAACAGCTTACCCTCCTAGAAATACAATAGCATGTTTGCAGTAAAGCTGTTAGCTGCAGACTTAATGATGCTGACTGGTTAATCACATTCACTAAAATAAACAGCTGTAATCAGACAGCTTGGATCTTGACAGTCAGCAATTTCCCATTCAGAGCAGTGTGTCTGATGAGGCTAAATTAACTGTGATTGGTTAGTGGCTTCACAGTGACTGATTTCTGGATGCTTGATGTGTGAGTTTTCCCATGCTTGTTAAATGTGTGTTAGAAACAGTTGAGAGTTTTTACTGTAGTAGGACTTTATGTATGACATAGCAGTTAGATTTTTTTAGCCTCTTTAGTCTTTGTATCTTCTTAGGCACTGATGTATCCCACTTGTAGCCTGCCTGCTATGACCTAGATATTCCTTTGCGATGTAAACTTTCATCTACACGAATCAAATTGAGACAAATTCTTTAATGCCTGCAGACCAGAGCTGTAGCATGGTCTAGAGCCGGGTGTCATGGCCAGCGATATTCTCATAATAAATTTTTATCTGTCAGTGTTAATAATTATCACAATAAATGTCAAATCTATATTAGTGGCTATTTCATGGCTGATTTCTGGTTCTGAATGAAGGTTTGAAGGAGACATGTTGTGAAAAATAAGGTTTCATGTTATTTCCCGCTATTAAAACAAGTCCAGGGACTCTAAAATAACGTTAGCATATCAAAATTGTCTCTCAAAGGAGAGAAAACACACAGCCTTTTTCCAGGGTGTGAAACAAGCCATTTGGATTTCTGGGAATTTGTCAGTCTGTCTTCAAGTGGTCCTCCCAAGATTCACCAGAACCACCAACACCTTCCTGAGACCCTGTGATATGGAGCCTGAGAGTGTACATAATAGAAACCATGGCACGGAAATGGAAATGGGCAGCATTTGTATTTGAACTAAGGCACACACACACACACTGAAACAGCCTGTTTGTCTGTACAGAGTATACAGACATGGTAGACTGAAGGACCCTTGTCAAATCTGGAGCTGAAATTAAATACATTGGTGCCCCAGCTAACGAATTTAATCCATTTCGGCGTCACGTTCTTTGGGCGAATCATTCATTAGCCGGAGCGAGTTTTTCCACAGGAAAACATGTAAAACCAACTGATCTGTTCTGGACCCACGAAAACTCCCATACAGAGTGTCTATTACACACCCGTACATGCACATTTATTGATTTGTAAAGACACTTACCGGAGGATGAGACAGAGACAGCCATTTTTTTCTTAGTTCCCATGATGAAAAAACACAAAATGAAGCAGTATTTTAGGTGGAAAAAGGCAAATATACAACACAGAGTTCACGTTGACATTTAACTCGGCCGAGAAAGACCCGGAAGTTACAGTAAGTCTTTTGTGTTACAAAAAAATTTGCAACCCGAATTACGACAGTCGTAACATGAACCTTTTCCATAATACAAAATTCGTAACACGAATCATTTTCGTTAGCCAGGACACAATTTGGCCAATGGATTTATTTGTTACCCGAAATTTTTGTTGATAGACGCGTTCGTTACCCGGGGCACCACTGTAAGCACTTTCTAGGGACATACATTTTATTGAACCTGTAAAAAAGGGGTACATCATGTCTCCATGGAGAAGATGGACAGTTAAAATGCAAAAAGAGATGCTAAAAAATAGAGAGGAAAACAACATGATAGACAGAAAAAGCAAAAGATGTAAAAGAAGCAGAGACAAAATCAATTTTGTGTTTGATTTTGAGTTTTTTTTTAAGCTGGCTTTCAGTAAAGTGAAATCAATCTCATGAAGAAAAGCTAAGTTCCTGTCATTGTGGAGTCAAAAGACAAATGTTTTTAATGTTAAAAGATCATCATTAAACATTACAATATAAAATACATACATCATCATAAGGATTTATCACCCGGCTCTAGTATGATCGATGTCTGCTGAAGCCTGTCTGCAGAACATGTGCTGGATTTTCATTATACATAGTTTTACCTTGTCAATGCATGTTCATCTATCTGTGCTGAGTCAAGCATACGTTGGCTGTGTGTAGCTCCAGCTTGTCAGCAAAGGAAGGATTGTACAGACACTGTGCTTGCTGCAGCTAAAAGCAGTTTGTTTATGATTAATGGTACCCTCATCGTGTTCTTTCCATGAATTGGCACACCAGACATGAAGACAGATAAATATAGAAAAAATATGTTTCATGCAGTGCACCATTAATCCTAGAATCTGTGCTGCACGTCAAGGGAAACTCTCATTTTGTTCCCGGAGAGTGCAGTGGGATGTTTTTCTTCTGCACCTGCATTTTAAACATCTATGTGGTCAGAAGACAAGCTCTGCTTGCATGTCATAATTACCGTTTTCTCTTAAATATACTGTATCTGTCACTAGTGTTCCGTTTCATTGCCAAGGAAATCTGTATGATGAGGCAACAGGGAAGATGGAAGAAAACCAGAAAAGGCAGGATGGCTGAGGGAATGACATAAGCATAAAAAATGGACAAAGGGAGACAAAGCCAAAGGAAAATGGAAAGAGTGAGAGGAGCATGAAGAAAGTACAGATCTTTGCAACAGATTCTCCCTTTGGCTGTAGTGAGAGAGAGCCAGCTGGATGTACATGTGAGGATGAGGAGAAGAAACTAAAGAAGCACAGAGAGAAAGAAGAACAAGATGAGAAGGATTCATTTTTCATCTGAGAAGTGGTGTGCCTGCAGACCCACACCTCCTACATCTCGAGGCAGATTTTTTCAGTGTGGGCATTTATTTAATTTGCACAGTGATGAAACAGAGATGGTCTGCTGGCAGTATATTCTCTTATACTGATCATACTATTTAAACAAAACCAGTGTTAAAGTGGCAGTTAACATACAGTGGTACCTCGCATAACGAGTTTAATCCGTTCCGGCGTCACGCATGCTATGCAAATTTCTCTGTATCTGAATAGTCTTGTACATGTAAATCCATTAATCCGTTCTGGACCCACAAAAAACTCCCATATAAAGTATGTATTACACACCTATACCTGCACATTTATTCATTATTATTATTTGAAAAGGAATTTTGTTAATTATCTGAAATGTAATGCATGAAATTAGTTCTAAAAATGATTTAGAATGTATTCTTACCTTGGCTTATGAGTTGGTCGTGTGTCATGGACACTGCGCACGTCCATAACTGTAAACAACACCGACGGCGGGACACGCTCGGGGCGGCCCGGCGGCCGGGATTAAACGAGGCCGGGATTTCGGCGGGCCGAAAATTAAACGACGAGGGGTTTAATTTTGCAGTCCACGCTCGCGTTGCAGCAAAACGCCAGTGTTAATCTGTCTTTCATCGGCTTATGACCGGGCGGTTTCTTCTCCGCGGTGAAGAATGTTCTCCGTGGCATTTTTTTCCAGAACAATACTTTTTTGTCACAATTAAACACTGGTTGAGGAAGGAATCCTTCCTCACTCACAAGCTCTTTGAAGCGCGTAACAAACTCTTCAGCAGCCGTTTGATCAGAACTTGCCGCTTCCCCGTGTCTGACGACAGAATGAATTCCCGTGCGTCTCTTGAACCGGGCGAACCAGCCACGGCTGGCCTTAAAGTCTTCCACAGGTGGTT
>JAQQAE010008815.1:0-14986 GCA_029823295.1 Pseudamia nigra | reverse complement strand
TATTTATTCCTGAAGTGAACCAAATGGTTGTTTCAGATATTTATTTGTCTGGTTAAGAATCCCTAATGCAGTCTAAGTTCCCTGGCAGGACAGATGTGGTAAACCAGTGGGATAGAACTAACACTCATATTGCTCTCTACTGACAAGATAGTTAGCATCTTCTACTCGCTTCTGGGCAGAAAGGTCACCATCTTTTAAATCAAATTTCTACAAGCTATGAAGGACTTGATGGTTTGGGTCTGGAAAACCTTTTTGTTGAAGTCTGGGGTTTGCAGACGGCTAAAAGCTTGGTCTAAGTACGTGCTTGTTAGTTGTTATTTTCCCACTGAAAGAGTCTGTCTTTTATACACACAGTGTGAGCATTTGATGAGAAATTGAGCGGCTTTGAGCAAATACATCTTTAGAAACAGTCAACTAGCCTCGGGCTCTGGCTGGTGAGAGATTTCCATATCAAAGCTCAGGTGAGAGAGGGAGACAGGGGAGGCAGAACGGGGAAGGGAAAGAAGGAACGTGAAGGAGTGCGAACAGGGGGTGATGAAACAGACATCCGCTCCGAAAGAGTTCTAGCCCTTGTTATTCTGTCGCTTTTTTGTGTAGCACAGTTTAGTCTGTGTGTGTCAGAGCTGCCTGTCTCAATCTAAACTCCTGCATAAGAAAACACACAAAAAGGAGGATGGAAAGTTTCAAATACAAACCAACACCTTTCTCTTTGCAGTACCACACAAATACTGTCTCTACAACCTTATGTTGACTGCTGCTGACCGCAGAAACACACTGTGGAGCAGAAAATGGTTTTCTCCCACTAATACTGTATAACATCTGACCTGTGAGTTTCTGCCAATATTTGGATCTCTGTTTAATATTATTGCTGAAGCATAAAACCATCATTTTCCCTGGAAATATTTTTCTTCTTTAGCCATAAGTATCAGACCTGACCCCATGGAATTGATGGCGACACTCTAATTAATGGATAGAGTTTTTGTTTCGTGCTCGCAAAGATGTGTGTGCACGTGTGTATTTTCTTTTCTTTTTTTGATGAACATTATCATGCTTTGTAGAGTTTTGTAATCCAGCCATGGACTCGGGCTAGAGTGCTAAAGTGCTGCTAACAAGGCCTGTTTAATATTCTCTCCGCTGTTCAACATACAATTATTCCACTTCGCTGCCATTAACATGTACAGTAGGACTTGGCTTTTAATTGGCCTGATATGACTAATGCCAGATCAACTTGGATTTGCTAATTAGTTTTTGCTTTAAAAGTGCCATCAGGACATGAAATATTCATTGATGTGAGGTGGAGCGAGGACTGTGGGTGGTATTAGTGGGATATTAGTGGTATAGGCAGGCTGCTCGAATGTTCTGGTAGAAGAGATTGAACCTACATTGGCCTATTGTGGTCGGTTATTCATACTTTGGGTGAGGTGTTAGTTTTTCGTCATAATTTCAGACACCCACACACATCAAGACACACACACACACACACACACACACACACACACACACACACACACACACACACACACACACACACACACACACACATACACATACACACACACACACACACACACTCATCCGTGTGAGCACACCACCTCCATTCTCAGCTTTACAAGGCCACCTCTTCTTCTTCTCCAGCCCCCACCTCGTCTCTTTTCTCTCTTGCTCTCACCTCCCCCTCTGCCCTTCTCCCCCTTCCATTATTTCAACTCTTCATTTTTTCATGCCTCCTCTTCTCACTTTTTCTCCCCCCTCCCTCACCTTCCCCCTGTTCCTTCACTTCACCTTAGTCCGTGTTCTCCCTGTGCCCTCTGCTCTAGCCCAGCTGCATCTCCCTTGCTTTTTTCCTCCTCCTCTTCCTCTCACTCATCATCTCCCTCCTCCACCTTCTTCTCTTTTTTCCCTCCCACTCCTTAATCTTCCACCTCTCCTCCTCCTCCTCCACCCCCTCCTCTGCTGTAAGTGGGCCAGGTGCCTCCTGTGGCCTCCCCTACTCCATTTCTCATTTTTACCCTTCCTCTACTCCCTTTCTCATTTTTACCCTCTCCCTGTTCCCTTTCTCATTTTTATCCTTCCCCCTGACCCTTGCCCATATTTATACATCCCTTTAATGCAACAGCTAGCAAGAACAAATGCAGGGTTCAGTTTTTTCTAATGCACAAATGTGTATTTGACCCGTTGCAGTTCAAGTTTCATCCAGGCAACTTCTTTCATTGGGTTACAAGGTGACTTCTCCAGTGAAAAGGGAATTATTTTGATTTATAACTGCTTTTTTAGCACTAAAAGACTGATCCTGGGTGTATTATTATGTGAACTTTGTAAATAAACGAGGAAAGTACCACGCTGCCGTTGTTGCAGGACATTTTTCGAGCTCTCCTGTGTCAGTCTAGTTCCCGTTATGAACATGGGAGGTAAAACCAACCCAAATGTGAACAGAAGTGAGTAGGTTCACATCCCTTTTTCAGTGGTGCAGGGCAAACACCCCCCCGCCCCCTTCTCCTAGCGTGCATTCGCAATGCAAGTGCTCTGAAATATGCATATATGGAAGTCTCATTGTTGCCATCTTTTGTTCTGTCCTTTGAATGTGCAGGGCGAGCTGGCAATGTGCTTTCACCTCATCTCATCCTCTCTGTTACCTTTCCCCCCAACACTCTTCCTCTTTTCACTCATTGTCATTCCCCGTGCCTTTGTCTCTGGCTAGCTCTTCTCCCTTGCCCTCTTCTTGTTACTCTCCCTTCTTTCTCACTCCCTCACCCCCCTTTCTTCATCCCCTCTATCTCACCTCCCCTCTTCTGTTTTTTGGTTTGGTGTGTGCGCTGGTGTGTCACGAACAGGGTGGCAGTTGATTGGTGGTTGGTGGTTTGGACGGACACCTGATACTGGCACTGCCTCACAATGTGGGAATGTGTGACTTCTTCAAAATTAGGTTTCCAAGGTGGGTGTTGTCCTTCGTGATGGTGAGTATGATCATGGGAGTTTACACAGTGGTCCTTTTGTCTCTCCCTCTCTTTGTCTCATATGTCTTGCTATTTTGTACATGAATTTGCAGTTCTTTCCATTGCTTCTGGAGGAAAAAAAACAGCAGTGCTTCCAAATGCCTGCAAGCCATGGCAGCCGTTCATGTTAGTCAACAGGTGACAGTCAAACGTCAAACCACATTTGGGCAAAAATGCTTGGAGTGAAAAAGACAGACAGATAAGGAGGAGAGGGAAAAGAGATGATAGAAGAGGACAGGATGGGAAAGTGAAGATCCAGGTGAGGCATTTGTCCAGTCAAAATCCCATTTTGTCAATCACAGTGGACATGTTGGCCCCCAGCCTTACCGCTGCCCATACAAAATATAATTTGAATGGTTCTGCTTTTTAGGTGTTAGGTCAGAAAAAGTTGTCTTGAAATTTGCCATTTCTTTGTCAGCAGCAAGATACAGAAATGCAACTTTCCTCTTCGAACAGCAAGGCATGCTACGACATAGATATAGATGCCCACCCCTTGTGAATTTTTTTTTTTCAGATTTTTTTCTCAATTGCTATTTGAAAGAATGTCAGGTTTTTAACAGTATTTTAAATCATTCGTTTTCATTTAGAAACAGGAAAATGAACAGAAGCACTGATCTTTTCATTCAGTCAGAGCACAAATCACCACACTTTCATTGAGTCATGTTCTAAGCATCATGTCTAAGCATCATGCCAAAATAAAAAAAAGAGTTTAGATTCATAGGGGGCTAATCATTTTGACCTCATGCACAAGTGCCCCTTTTCTACTGCCAGGTTTAGCTCATTTTGCCTTAGCTTTTTTTTGTATGGCTTTTTTTGTTGCATTTTTATCACATGAAACCCAGTACCAAACGTGTCTATGAGATACCGTGAGCCAAGGTGATACTATAAACATGACATAAAATTATCCAGACCACTGACTGGTCAATCCAGAATCAGCGCTGTGTCAGTACCAGCGGACAACGACCAGGGCTGTATATTGAGGCCGACGTGGACGTAACTTAAAGTTGTAATACCTATGTTGGTGCTGGGGCACCGTCCACAGGGCTCCAAGACACCCTGACTCCTGTAGTTACATTTGATTTCTCTCTGAAATTACTGAGTGAATACATTTTTGTCATGAGTCATCATGGTCTCAAACTTTTTATTTGGACCCTCTAATAAGTGATCTGATGGTCCATCTTTAACCTTTTGCTCCATTAACATAGTCCAGCAAGTAATCTGACAAATCATAGCCATGCTGGAGTTTGATGGACAGGTCACTATGGTAACGCGACTCACCAGTAGAGTCGGACCGACTTGGAACTTTGTAACTTATATTTATTTAATAGAAGATATTTTTTCTGACAGACCCTCAACTGCAGCTATGGGTAAGTGCTTATACTAATAATAATGTCATATGACTTTGCTCAGGAGCATTTAAGTTTTAGCGAGTCAGTAAGCTAGAGGTTAGCATTAGCTTACCCATAAGACCCCTGACATACTATGCTCCCATAGCTCTACTGCTATTCTCCCAAATATGGTTACATCCTCTTTTTGGCTCCAAAATGTCATCCAGGAATTGACAATCTGATTGGCCTCAAAACTGCCATTCAGAAACCAATGAGTGACGTTACAGTCACTTTGTTTACTATGTCTATGGCTAGTACATAAGCGTCGTAATGCTGCATCATGACAGGATGCTGCCAAAGGCAGTGGACAAAAGCCAGATTCTAAATTTAAATCACTATGTTCTCGTCTTTGAAAATTTTCAATTTCCTCCACTGCTATTGTTGCCTCACCTGTTGTTGTTGTTGTTGTTGTTGTTGTTGTAGTAGCATGAAAGTAACATCACTGTGTTTGCACTGTCATATCAACAGCCAGTGGTGCTGTGGCAGAAGCAAAAAAAAAAAGCAAAGCCAAGTTCTGTCAAGTTGAGTTCATACCATCAGTGGAAAATTGTCAATAGGCCCCTTTACAGGTTGCACAAATTGCAAGCTGTATATGCATTGCATATGTATATGCAATGGCATTATCCACAAAAGCAAATGATGCTTCTTAAGTTGACTTTGACGAAGGGAAACCAACTTCCAGATGCATGTGTAGTTATTGAGTGGATAGAGATTAGTAAAAGTCCAAGAGTCCAACCAGTTGAGTATCAATTCTGGCATCCATAAGCACAACAGCCGTACATACTGGTGTTCATAAAGTGTCTAATTCAGTGTTTGTGTTTTGGTTGTTTGTGAGAATGACTGGGTGAAACCTCTGATTCTGTAGCCAAAATGTGTGCGCCACTTTCTGATGATATCACCAGTGAAAGGGTCTATAGAGGGATGCTTAAGTTGGAGCACCCCCTCTATGAAGAGCCAATCATGGTACAGCAAAAACACAAAGGGGACAATGATTTTGATAATTTTGCGTCTTCACCATCTAGTATAACGATGTCACAGTCTATTTGTATTGAAACTGCTGAAGAAATCACTGAAGGGGCAGACCATGTGTGTCAATAGTATATATTGATACATGTCTTTGGTGATACACTGTGCAGCTTATTGAACTCCCCAGTCTGTGGGATAAATTGAGTGTGTGTGTGAAGATGTCCAGTTCTCCAGCAGTCAACTAAGCAATACTACAGTAGATAGGAAACCTACCGAGGTTCTGCAGCCATCGATCTTCACCGTACTGACTCTCCGTTTTGTGGTCTTCTTCTTCAGTCGCACCACTCCTTTTCCTCCATTTCTCTTGCTTTTGCCTTTGTTCCTCATCTCTCTGTCCCTCTACATTTTTTCCTCTTGCATCTCCTGTCTCCCTCCCTCTTTCTTACCCTTCACTGTCTCTTTTCTGACTCCAAAATCGGAGTCTCTCTATATTTAGACGTTCTTCTCCTCTCCCCTTGATTTCTCTCCCTTTATCTCACCTCCTTTTTTTTCTACTGTTGAAGGACAGATTCACCAAAGCGCTCCAAGATTCATCAGTGTTGTATAGTAGCTGCTTTTTGATCAACTTGATGAGTGACAAAGCAGCCTCAGGCAATTACATACAACTGTTTTTATAAACGCGTCTCTATCTGTATGTAAATGCCTGTGCTGTTCAGTTACGGCTCTAGACTGGTGGTACATTGGTTGTTTGTAAATGATTGCATGTTGACAGCTAAGTTAATGTAGTAAAATAATGTTTTTTTCGTGTTTGCATGTGCTCAGAGTGTTTGTGAATTAGATTAACTGGGAGTGAAGTCTCATTTAATATTTGCTCAGGGGGAAGGAGGGTGTGCCTGTTGAACTTGTGAGTACACACTTAATCTGCGGCTTTTTTGCTCCCCTCTTTGCGTGAGCTCATTGTAAGCTGCAGCCCAGTGTGGATTTGAGAAAGATGCCTCTGTTTGCTGTCTGACAGAGCGACAGTCACACCAAGTTACCCTTACACACACAGACACACTATCTGGACACCCGCCTCGGCACCAGATAGCGACTGGCCACCAGCGGTGACTCATCATCATTCAGTCATTCACTTGCACATTCAAAAACCACACATTTTAACAAACAACAATTAGTTTTCAGTTCTCACTCCTGCTCTCTGCTTGGGCATTTTTCCCTCTAGGATTTGATTTCTCTGCTGTAAGTTCATTTTTTACCTAGTCCTTCTCCTTTGTTTCATTTCCTCCATACTTTTCACTTGCTCTCAGTGTGTGTGTTTGCGTGAGAGACCTTTGTGCCGGTGGCTGCAGTGACTGTTTTAACAGCTCGGGAACAGGCTGCTTGTGTTCTGTGTGGTATAGTCATGTACAGTCGTGTCTAGCTGAGTCGTGACAGGTTGCTTTTTTGCAGTGACAGGTTTTGTGTTAAGACCTATGAGAGGGTCTGGACAACCATACACATGCACACACAGGCGCACACACGCATACACACACACACACTGAGCTCCATGCTGGCAGAGCAAGATCAGGGTGGGTGTTAAATGTGAGTTTTGAGCCAGTTCAAAGCTGTATATTGTCATCATCATTGTAGCCATAAAGCCATTTGGTGCCTTTGAAAGCAGAACAGAGATGTGCCAAGTGACAGAAGTTGAGTGAAACTGGTGGAAGAACAGTGAAGGGAGGTAAACCAACTGGGGATAAGGGCAGTATTAAAGGATATTCTGTCTTCTACAACCTTGTTTTTTGTCATAATACTTACTGAGGCTAAAATGTTGTCAGATATTCATACAAAGCCTGAATCCAGCTATTTAATTGTCAAACTGAAACGTTTTAGTTCCTTGTTGGATTGAAAAAAAATGATTCAGAGTAATAATGCATATTTTTTAATCTTGGTCCGCTGGTGGTTTTTACATCCTTTGATGCAATTAAGATGAAATAAGTGATTTAAAAAAAGACTGCTGATATTTAACTCAAGCCAAATAGCCCTCCCTTCATCACTCCTTCAGAAACTGCATCCCTCAAATTTTAATTCTCCTCTCCTGTGTACAAGTAAGAAGAATGCAGGGGACGCATGTCAAGTTGGATTAGTATTGTGTCGATCAGTCCAATTTACATTTACAGAGCCAGGGCTTTGCACAATGGTAGATATATTTTCAGCTTACTCTAGTGTTGGAGCATTACACCAAGATTTACAGTGATATGAAATGGATAGTTCTACCAGCATGGAAAGAAGAGAAAGCAAATGAGTGGAGAAATTCACCTGTACATCTCCTTTTCTTTCAGAGGAATAGATATAATGCACATGATTTTGTTGTGAAAATTGTATTGTAGATGTACTTGGATGTCCATATTTGTCATTTAAGAACAAACTGTTTTTTCACCATGGTTTAACAGTTGTGTGTTTATTTTGAACATTGAAAGAGTATATTTACGTGGTTTGAGTAGTTCACTGTCAACACACCTGACCTTATTCAGAAAAGCATAATGAAACACTGATGATGCATGTGTCACATGAGGAAAAAAAAAGCCCTTACGCCATGTGTATAAATCCCAGAAGTCAGTGGCTAATCCTGCCATTAGACACACCTTCAAAATTCAATTCCCATAAATTCCCTCATGATAAATGGGTTTGTACGTCACAAGAGTAGGCTTGATGAAACTGGGTTTTTCACCAGGAGACCACACAAAGTGACGTGGTCCTTGTTACACGCAACACCCTCCCCAGCCCAACTTCAGTGTAATCCAGCAGAGGCACACACTTCCTGCAAGTGATTTCACTTCACTCTGTCACCTAGCTATAGTTATCTCCTGTTTCAAAATGAAACCTGATTTGATGTAGAGCGACTGCTGAGATGGAGTAAAAAGGTGATTAACTGAAGGCCACTGAAGATAAAGAAAAAAAAAAATGACCTGTCTACACAAACCTCATATTCTTTTGAGTCTGTTATGAAAAGCTTGCACTAAACCTTAAATGTCCAATAACCCCAAACACGCCTATATCTGTACCGCTTATGTGTGGCTGTTGAAGATTTCTGTAAAGGTGTTGTTAACATCTTGATTGGTTTTCTGAGAGCCTCTTTGTTATGTTGCCACTTTTGATTCACTATGAGGAGTTGTATCTGCCCACCTTTCATCAGAAAGGCACTGATTGGTTGAACAGCAGGTCAATCCCAAGGTGACAGGATAGTAGTCTGACTCTCTGGCACTATGTCATATATCAAAGGCCAGGCATCCATGTGGGGACAGTAAGGACTGCTCCCATGGGCTGTAAATAGCAGCACAAAAGAAACCCAAAGTAAAAATAATTAAATAAGCTTTAATATTCCTCTCATATTCATGTAAATGTTATATACTGTATGTGGACTCTGACCACAGTAAAAGACAACAAATCTGCTAGACTTATGTAAAAAATTTACCATGCTAGTTAGTGTGGTACTGTGTGTATAGTGTGGAAGTGTCATTTGAACTGTAAACCACACTGCCACTAAATGTCGAAGCCAAAAACAAAAGAACAAACATTGTAGCTTGACAACTGTGAGGTTGGAAGCTGACTGGCAGGTCACCGGTTTAATCCAACATGCCAACATGGTCGACTGGACCTTTACGTTTACACGGGATGTGGAGGGAATTAAGTGCCATACTTTATTCTGGCACTCCAATATTTCAGATTTCTTTCGTGCCATGAGTTACAGGCTGTTTTGTCTTCCCTCAAAAAGGGGATGAGGCCTTTTTATGCTGACATATGGTCGATTCCCACTTGTGATGTCACAAGTTAGAAAAAATTCAGAATGTCTTGCTTTTTATGGTGACAGTGTTGTTGCGTGGGTTTCTCTGGACAACCTGATATTTTCACAACTTGTATATCACAAAGTTTATACAAACCTCAAACCCCAATAAAGGTACATTTTCACTGTATAGGACCTTTCATAGTGAAGTGGGAGATTTCGGTGGTGGTTCCTTGACATTTGTACAACACCACCTCCCTCCATCAAGGCTTCAGTCTTGTTTGTGTAGGTGGCCAGTCCTGCCTCCTCCTCTGTGCTAATGGCAACACATATCAAACAAAAGCCTCAGTGTCCTTTCACCTGTCCTATCCTCCCCTCTTTCATATTCTCCTTTACCTTTTCTTCTCCCATTATTTCCCCTCATTCCACTCCTTTCGTTCCTTTATCGTTACTCTGTCCTTTCTCCTTCCCTCATTCTCCCGTAAAGCCCTCTTTCTCCTCCTCCTTCATCATCTTACTGTATCCCTCCTCATCCTCGCATCCCTCCCACTCTCCCCCTCCTTTCATTTTGGGTTCTCCGACAGTGGTAATGAGATGTTTCATTATTTGCATTTCACAGCTTTTAATAGAGAGAGAATTTAGGCTAAGCCCCGGGTCGTCAGTCAGGGAGTTACCATGGGAGACATCGCAGGCTTTGGGGCCTAGAGAGAACGATAGCCCAGAAACTACACACATAAACGAGTGCAAATGGAGAGATAGACACCGAAGAAGAGACACGAAAAGACAAACAGAGGTGGCGATTTATAACTTCTCACTCTTTTTTATGTTCCTGTTATATCAAATACTGTATCACTGACAGTTTGTGGGTCACAGGATGAGCTTGAGGTGAAGCTGAAACTCAGTAAGTAATGTTCCAGCTAAAAGACATCAATATATTTGTGCCACATCTTTTAAAAAATTATTTTTACCAATCACAATAAAGACTGGACGACGAAGCTCTGAAACGAAGTCTTAAAACCGCAGTTGATCATTCAAGGTACCACATGATTGGGCATTTCTGCAGAAAACATGCGTAAGCAGAGCCGATTTCTGAAATACATTATTTACACCAGAAATACAGAATACAGAAATACAGAAATACATTTTACCTTTTTGTACATTTTACCTTTTTAGGCTTATTTTCAGTGTTATTTTTATTTTCTGCTATCAATAATAAATAGCAGAAATGTGACATGAAATAAAGGTAAACAGAATGAACAATGACAGGATTTTGATGTATTGGCTTTGGTTTCCTGTAGTTTTTGAGTTTGCCTCAGTGACCTCTGCGATAACTCAAAAACAAAAAATCTATAATGTTATCTGATTTGCACTCCTGAATGAAAGACCCCAGATGCTTAATTTTTGTTTTGTATTATTTTGTTAGAACTTTTGAAACAATTGACCAGTGTGAGTCAGAACAAGCTGATCACATCTTCTGCCTGCTCCTAGTTCCATTGGTCCTCTGGTTCCACCTAGATATTAAAATTACATGACACATTTCAAGCATTTTTCTACTGATGTTTAACACCATTATATAGCCAGTCATCAGCTGTCATTTTATTGTCTAGCCCAGCTGAGGTTGGAGGGGATTTTGGAAGGGACAATTATTGTACGTTCCAGTTGTACTTGAAAGTCTAAATTTCTGAGTTCCTGGTCAGAAATTTCAACTGGAACAATCCCAGACGTTGGATTTCAGGAAGTTGTAGCAACCCCAGAAAGCCATACTGAACAATTCAAGATGGCTGCTATATCAATTGAGTTAGCACTGTAATTTCACTGTTTATAGCAATTACGTTTTATTTCTTTCACATTAAGTCGGACATATATATACATAGTACTAGAGGTCGGCAGATTATTGGCCGGGCTGATTATCGGCCCAATATTTGGAATTTTGATGTATGTTGGTATCAGTGTTTTTTTAAGTCTGACGGGCTAGTATCAATAAATCAATTAAAAACTGGGTTATTTTGGCTCAGCCGCCCCTCTCCCTCTCTCCTGCCACTTCTGTCTCCAGCATTGTTCCGCCCACGGCGCCATCTGATTGGTTAAATAAGCCACAGTATGTATAAGCCGTGTGTGTGTGTCCTCACACACACACGGCAGAGAGCATGCAGTTTGGATTATTTTCTAAAAACGCTGTCAGGAATATTGTGAGCTTGAGGATATGGCTGAAAATACAGAACTCCACTGGCTCAACCGAGTGGGACTAATGCAACAGTTACAAAAATTCAAAAAGCCTTGTTTTTTTTCTGTTACGTATTCATTTTGTTTGGATTTCTCAGGAGTGAGAGCACTGAATAGGTTAATTTTTATTTGACCTCACAGAGTTCAATGGACATTGATTTTCACAGTATGGGACCTCAAATGAGTATTGGCCATAGACATGGTGTCATACAAAATAAAACTAATGGCAAGTAGATGGAGGTTTTTAGATTTTTAAAAGCTAGTTACATGTTCAACCTGGGAAGTATAGGGTTTTTTTGTTGCCCATTAAATCAACTCCAGTATCTCTTACACTTTATGGGTTATTGGATGAACTTGAGGTTAAGTTTAACCTCAACCAATAGTTAAAGGACACCAACTTCAACATCTTAGTGTCACATCTTTTTCCGGTCACTCTGGGATGATCCCTAGTACATCCTTACTCTGGTTGGATTTCTATGGGATGACTCCAGGCTTAACACCTGTGTGGCTGAAGGTGAGGAGAGGAACAGGAACCAGCTGGAGCTACACATTCCGTCATTTATGGGCACTTCTTTTGGAAGGTGCACCAAATTTGAAACAGAAATAAATTTTGGTGGCAGAGATGTCTTTGGGAGACTCAGGTATTGTTTTCAGGTTGTGCGTGGAGGGCTGGATGGGACAAAAAATGGGGGAGTGAGGGATGAAGGGAGCAGCTCTAAGTCCCCCTAAGCCTCCTGGATCCTCTTTGGTCCCTCTCCACATGACATGGCTATCCTTCTTTAAGTCAATCTCTTCCTCCACCTTGGCTGCTTGGATGCAAGCCAAGGAGAGGGGACAGAGAAAGGAAGAGCGAGGTAGAGGTGTAAAATGTGGCATGGTTAGAGCTGGTGGTGAAGGTGGAGAAAATAAAGGTGGCAGATGGACAGTGTGTGATAAAAGAAACAAGGGAAATGGACAATGTGAACATCTACAGTACAGTGAGATTAAAAAAGTTGGACGAAGATGGAGAAGATGAAACAGTCATTTTTACATTTTCAACAGGACAAAGGCTCATCGTCAGCGAGCTGTCATTTTGCAGTTTTCCTAATTGCATCTTGCTTCCCCGCCCATTCCTGGATGTGTGTGCATGTATGTTATGTGCATGTGTGTTATTTTTGTCCATGCCTGCCTTGTTGATGAACTGCCACCCTGGCTTGTCCCAGAAGGCTGCCAGCTCCGTCGGATTGGGGATTAACCCCGGGATAATGGCCTTGATGCCCAGTTGAGTGGAAGCAAAGCTGTTTAAAAATATTGGCTGCCTGAGTCACTCGCCCCGCTCTTCCTGTCTCCCCCTCTTTCTATCTTCTGTCTCTATCTCTCCAGCTCTGCTCTCGATGCTCCTGCTTTATCTTTTTTCTCTGTTTTTCACTGTTCTTTATCTCCCTCATTCGCCAACTCAAAACCTTATTTGCTTTTAACCTTAGTTTGTGTCTACGTACCCTCATCTTTTGCGTCATCTGTCAGCATCTTTAAAATATATTTTTTTCTTTACCTGAGGGAGCTGTTTTTATTTTGTTAAGTAATGACTGTGTTCCTCTTTGTCTCCATTGTCCATGAGAGAATCCTTTTAATTTCACTCATGCGGCAGGTATTTTTCCCCACAAAAATCCAATTCTTTCTTCCTGTCTCTTAATTTTTCATTGGTATTAGCATAAAACACCAGAGATCCTCCTAATATCTTTTTCTTGGGGCTAACATCATTTATTTCACTTTGTGTTGAAAGCTTTACATAATACATAATTCATTTAGCACAGACCTGCCAACCTGTTTGCTTTTTCCACACAACCTGCCTGCTAGGATATGATACTGCAGTGGTACAACGTGCTACTGGAAAATATGCAAAAAAGAACTATGTTGCTTTTCAGCTGAACTGATAAAATTTTGTAACTGAGGCATGAAGCTGGGATGGTGGACAGCATTACGGGAAGATGCCAAATCTTGGCTTTGGAATCTTAACTTGATGTCCCCTCCTTCCCCCACACATTCATTCACTTCTTCAATCTCTTTGGCCGGTTTTCACCACAGCCTCCCTGCTGAGTTTTAACTCAAAAACAAGGAGTAAAAGAAGGGATGTGAAAAATGATGGAAGTGCTAATAGCTGACCTTTGAAAAGTAACCTGAAACCAATCGTGATAAGGAATGGAAGACTGAAACCTGAACTAACGGTAAAGCTGCTGTGTTTTTGATTTTCTTTATGCAAAGTGTAAGAAACTGCATGTGCTGCATCTTTTCTGCACAAAATATATACATCCAATCATTTTTTAAGCCATTTGTAATGTACATTAACTTGTAGTCTTATTTTTAGCCTTTATGAAACTGTGAATAACAGAGAAGTGGCATAAAATAAAGGAAGAGAGAGAAACAACGGTTTTTTGACTTGGATACTACCACCCAATGTAAGTTTTATGCCACAGCTGCCCTAAATGAGCAGTTTGGGTGATTGCCCAAATTATTTTTTTATGTTTCTCTGTTTAATCCACCAGTATGCACAAGCTCTTTAATCTAAATTATATTTTTAATGCTATAATATAATTATGGCTGTTACCCATGAATTTTCACATTTGCTAAACAGAAAACATACTAAAAATACATTACTATTTTTTGATTAAGATGCCAATTTGGTTATTTCCTTGCATTCACATGAAACAAAAAGATGAATTTTAGTGGCTGACTGTTGTGCTTGATTGATTTATGTCTTCTTATCGGGGTCCAGTGTGCCGGCTCAAATTTGGATAGAAAAAATGTGAATTCAGTCCTCACTCCTGTGCAAAATGGTAAAATGTGGAGAACTCACATTAAAGCATTAAAGCTCCTCATGATGTTGGATTGTCTTTGAGACAAATAGGACAGGAGTGTCAGTAGACCTCTACATATATTTTATTGTGGAGAGAGATTCAGGTGGGGTTTATACAGGTAACAAAACAAGCCCAAATAAGCAACTATAGAAAGCAAGCCCAAGGTTCAAGATTCAAAGTTTCCCCGCAGAATGAAGTTCTTCCTTTGCTGGCTACAATGAATGCCAAATATAAAGTCAACAAGTATAAGATATATAAATAATAATACGCAAAAACCTGCAACCCGGGACTGACAATATTCGCAAGTGCCTTTCAAGAAAAACAAGCCCAAAGTAGCGCACTTGGCAACACAGGTGGTGTAATAAATACGCATTTTGTTGACTTCAGACCTCAGTGATTACCCAATCAGAGTCATTTCCTTAAATAAATATGAAAGTAGGGCTGTATGAACTGGACATAGTGGTACTTCAATCTAATTTATATTGACAATTATTGCAGTATATGTCAAATCATTATAATTTATTGTAATTAAAAGCTGATATGTGTTCCTGTGACAAATAAACCAGATGCTTAATAATGGTTTTAATTATTGGTTACTTATGGTCATAACATGAATTACAGCTGTCAGTTGCCAGTTGCTGGGTGATAAATCAACAACCATCCTTATCAAGATACTAGATTCACCTTATAGTGGAATTCTTAGTATTAGATTGAAATAAGCCCTTAATCTCTATTGGGATTAAGGGTACTGTGCTAAACTGGTTTCAGTCTTACTTCACACAAAGATTTCAATTTGTGCATGTAAATGATCAGTCATCCACT
>JAQQAE010008814.1:0-14987 GCA_029823295.1 Pseudamia nigra | reverse complement strand
CCTGAGAGCTCGAGCAGGAGAGTATGGGTGGAGCAGCTCAGTAAGATACGACGGGGCAAGACCATTTAAGCATTTAACTTTGTATGTAACTGCTGTGTGATAATCATGAGTGAAACTCGGCTGCACACCTGGGATCCTCGACATGGCTGTGGAGCTAGCAAGAAGCACCACTCACTGGAGGAATTACAACTGTGACTCTGGTAAGAACAAAGGAGGTGGACTGTGATCTGTGTTAACATCATCATGAAACTTATGGGGCTTTTCCACTAGTATCTACTCAGCTGTACTCGACTCTGCTCCGTTTGGGGGCATTTCCATTTCCAGAGGTAGTACCTGGTACCAGGTACATTTTAGTACCTAATTGGCCAGAGTTCCAATTGAGCTGAGTTGAGTAGAAAATGTGACGTTACCAGATGCAGGCCATTGATTGGCCAGATTGACCTCACTGGAAGCGTTGTGAGAACAAGCAGTAGCACAAAATAATGGGTGAATTAAAGAAGAAAGTGAAAGATTTGGCTGAAAGTTTAAACATTTCCGCATAAACGGCCAGGCATAGGCATATTAACATAGCCCTGAGTGTGTGTGTTTGTGTGAGACAGAAAGAGAGAGAGAGTGTGCAGATGCGTGCTGGACGTCGCTTCGAAGGGAAGAGAGAAACGACATGTGAAACCCACAGAGGCGGAAAAAACGCAGCATTTCGGCCCAGTATTGATTGAAAAAGACGTCCTATCACAGTACAGTGTACTACGTATATCATAATTGGTTGCAGACATCGGAATGCAACATGTTTTCATTTTGCTAAAATTCTACAGTGTACACCAGCCTTATGAGGACTCCGTGCATATTGAGAAGGTACTCTGTTGTAACAGAAAACAACAGAGACCAAGTTGAGAAGAGAAGAGAAGAGGCGAGTAGTGCTACAGCTGCGAAATGGAAAAGCGGCATTAGACTATCAACTGCCCACTTTGCTGTTGTAATTGTTTACATTCCTCTGGAGGCCAACACTAGCCTAGCTGTTAGCCAGCGTTACAGTGTGAATGACAATACAAGGAAGTCCACCACACTATAACGTTATACTGGGCCTAGCTGAAAAAAAAGTCTCAGAACATAGAGTTTGAGAGACTTTTGAAATGCGAGTTGCTTAATCAAAGGATTTCAAGGAGACAGACAGACTTTATTTTTTTATGCTTTTTGGTTTGTTTAAGATAAGACAAGGTGTGTGGTTTTTCTTCCATCGACTGGACTGGAAATTTGGTTGAAGACGTTTCGCCATGAGTTTATAGAACTGAAGAAGCTTCCCGGATGGGTGGCGAAACGTCTTCCACCAAATTTCCAGTCCAGTCGACAGAAAGAAAAACCACACGCCTTGGATACTATGACCTGGATGACTGAGAATCTTCACAGACACATTTAAGATTAGAATTTAACACTGCAACGTGGTAGACAAGTCAGGAAACACAGAGGAGCATGTCATGGGCACCTTACAATTGTGAGTGTCCTCATAAAACACACGCTTTGACATAACTAGTAAATGAGAGAACTGCATGAACAGATTACAATGCATCTTTTTGACCTTAACCCTTTCATGCATGAATTATGATAACCTGCTTCAGGATTTTTTTACCAAGTGTTTTTATTGCTCTCTAGGCATGAAAAAAAAAAATCACCTTCATTTTTCCAATTTTTTCAATGTAGTGGACACATGATCAATCACAATTTCCTCAAATCGCAAAATCAATCCTCGGATATTTTAACAATTATATTACTCTTTAGTTGTTGCTCGATGTGCCAATATTTTTTTATCCACAAGGTTCTCCTAGAATAGAAGGAATGGGCAGATATTCCTCCCCTGCAAGGCGCATCTGCACTTCTGTCGGCCATCTTGTGTTAGAGAATTTTTTTTTTGCAGTCACAAAAGCTGACGAGTGGGTGGCGGTGTATGGCATGACACACTAGTGTCCACTGTAGCGACTGATGTGCAGCTGTGACATTAAGACTCATTCATATAGGAGAAAACAACTTTTGAATAGCTGTCCACTGTCCCTGAAAGGGTTAAGGATATTTTTCATGTTACCCGGTCATCTTGTCTTCAGTTTTAGATTTTAGACAGTGTTCGTATTCTTCCTGTTGATAACCCCTGTATTTCCAAACCCCTGTTTTCAGTGCGTGTTGACATGTTGCTGTCGTTGCAGGTATTACGCCATCTGCTGCCAACCTCTCGTCTACAGACATAAAATGACCCCGGTGCGCGTGGCAGTGATGCTCAGTGGCTGCTGGTTAATCCCCACCTTCATCTCCTTCCTACCCATCATGCAAAGCTGGAACGAAATTGGCATCGAGGACATTGTGAGTAACTGTTTAGAAACTGAGAAGCAGCTGAACCAGTCAACCTCAGGGTGTTTACAGGTTCTGGAAAAAAAGCTTTAAATTCAACATTACAAATACAAGGCCTTAGAAGTCACTAAATCTTAAATTACATTAGTCAGGTCTATTTTGTTCATTTTCTTGATCTTGTTTGATTTTTGTTTAGTTGGATTATTTTCTTCTGGGTTTTTTTTGTTTTTTGGTTTTGTTTGGTTTTGTATTTTTTGTTTTTGCAAATTCATTCATTAAGGAAAATTTTGGCTTCTTGATGAATTGTTTCCCTTCATTTGTGGGATTGTGGTGTTTACGTATTGCTTACTTTGTTAATTTTTGTTCATTTCCTTGATTGTTTTGTTATTTTGTTCCCTATTTTGCACATTTTATACATTTTTTGCTTATGTTCATTCTTTGTTCATTTTCTTCATTATTTTGTTCAATCATTTATTCTGGGCATTATATAGCTTATTTTTTTTTATCTACTTTTGTTTTTATTCATTTTTTTTGTTAATTCTGCTAATTTTGCCTCCAGCCCCTGTTCATTATTTTTTTCTTTTTGTTGCGTATATTGTTTTTTTTTAATTTTTTTTTTTTTTTTTTTTTGCATCTTGTACATTTTCATAAGTTTGCTTTTTTACATCCTACTTTGCCTTTTTGGATTTTTTTATGTAATACTTTATCTGTTTCTATCTTTTGTGCTTTTCTATCTATTTCTTGTCTTGTTGTGTCTTCTACTTTCACTCAGGAACAAAAATCATCCTCTGACCTTAAGTATCATACTAATCATTCATATTGACTCATTTTTTTGGCCGTTGCTCTGCCTCCAGTGTTTGTACTCAGATTTTGACGTGTGGTCAGTTTTCGGGTAATAGTTTGAATGAGATGTAACTCATGTGTCCTGAAGCCATGGGTACTTACTGAACTGTTCACTGCTCCTAAAGTCCAACTTTACAGCTTTACTACTTTACTTTTATGAGGTGTTTCAGTCTGTGTGTGTGTGTGTGTGTGTGTGTGTGTGTGTGCGTGTTTTGGAGGGGGTTGTATGGGATGCAGGAGGGGTGACTCAAAGGTTAATGCACTTTTTTGTTTTTCTAATGAGTTGTGTATGTAAGTGTCCATTTATTTAAGTTTAATATGTCAGTATCAATCTGTGTGTCTACAACGCTGATTCCAAAAAGTTGGATCTCATAAACTCATATTTTATTCTTAATAGAACATAAACAACATATCAGATGGTGAAACTGACACATTTTACCATTTCATGGAAAATATTAACTCCTTTTGAATTTGTCGGTACATGTGGCAAAGTTGGAACAGGGGCAACAACAGGCTAGAAAAGTAATAGGTAGTAATTAAAAACAACTGGACGAGCATTTGAGAACTAATTAGAATAACTAGCAACAGGTCAGTAACATGTAGTATAAAGGTATAAAAGGAGCATTTTAGAGCAACAGAGCCTCTCGGATGTAAAGAAGGGATGAGGTTCATCAATCTGTGACAAACTGTGTCTAAAAATGTGGAATAGTTTCAGACAAATGTTCCTCAATGTAAAATTGCTCACACTTTTACCCACCATCTACAGTCAAAGGATGGTGAGTCAAAGATCAAATCGGATGCTGGTGATCATGCATTAAAAGCAGACATGATTCTCTCCTGGAAATCATTGCAAAGACTCAGGAACACTTCCACAAATCACTGTCAGTGAGAACAGTTGACTGTGCAATTCACTAATACAAGTTAAAATTTGAGTTTATGAGATTTGCAAATCAATTTTTTGATATAGGGGTTGTAAAAGACTATGTACATGTCCGTGTTGTTTGTGTGGACTTTACTGATGGATTCCTGTGCAAAGGAAAGTTGTCTAATAAATATCAAATGGAGAGTGGCCACAAGATGGAGTAACAGCCCTTCATTCAAGACCTCACACTGTCAAAGACCATGTGAGCAGCTCTGTCTGATGGCGAACACACTTCTTTGTCTTCATCATGAATATATCGTGTTATAGATCTGCTCGGTGAGACTTGGTAAAGTCTGTTCTTCAACGTGAGCGTCGTGCAGATCTGCTCCACCACACTGCTGATGCTTCTTGAACGTCTGAACATGCTTTGGTCTTTGTTTCTCCATCTCGTTGAAAAAGAGTTCCTGTTTCTTTAAGGGATTTCTCCAAAATTCACTGTAGTGACGCTGCTCATATTCCATATTCAGAGAGTCCTGTGGAGGAGTTTGGAGAGTGGTACCCGCCAGTGCTGAGCAGAAAAGGAGGTAAGAAGATTTACTGATGATTTCCTCTTTCTGCTGTCTTAAAACTCAAAGGAAAACCAAACAAATGGCTCTAGTGTAGACATGCAGTTGCTATGTTGATTGTGACTATGTGGTAAAGTTTGCTCTTACTCTTTTTTCATCACTGAATGTGTGAAGTGTGAGTAGTTACATTTTCTAGATTTCTTTTTTAAAATCTGCATTTTTTTAAAAATCACAATAGCATTTTTATATTCTTTCTTCAGAGAACTTAAGCAATAATTGCTCTGTGGTTTCTAAATCAGCTTTCAAAAGCCCACAAGTTGATTATATTTGAATTATTTTATATGTATTTATTTGTTTTAAGTCTACTTCAGTGTTGTAGGGTCTGTGTGTGAAAACACTGTAACAGACCTGGCAGGAAGTACAAAAATAGTGAACATTTCTTCTTCATAAGGCTAAATGTAGTTTCAGGGCCAAGCAATCAACCGTGGGCTTTTTCCCCAGTTTTTTTTTTTTTTTTTCAAAACTCTATTCATGCTGTCCACCCAACAGGAACAGTGACATGCAACTGTTACTTCTATTTACTTGCTTTATGGAAATGCAAGAGGGGTCTTTTAATAGAGCGACAGACATTCAAAAAGTTAAATTAGTCACATGTTGTTAAAGTGTGCAGCAAAGTCACTTACTGTAAGTGTTAAGTAGTGTCTTTGGTGCCACTCAGACTTGACACTGACACAGCAACACATGAGTAAGTGTCTCTGTTCAACTGTTCTCTACATTTTAAATTTTTCCTCTCCACAGAACAGAGCATTTCTTCATCATGAACACAGATAAACATCCAGAGTTTGACTCCCAGGAGGGAAACGGGATGAGTGAGTATCTGATTCCTTGCTCCTTGTGTATGAAGTAATAGATTTGTGACCTCGCTGACTGTCCTGCAGGGCACAATGCCCGAGCTGTGGGCGTTGAAAGCTGCAGGCGTACATTTACATTTAGAGTATTTGCACAGCCTGCAAAAGCTGTCATCATTCCTGTGTATGGAACATGAGAACAAAAAACAGAATAGGTGATTGGTTTCAGGTTCTCTTTGTGAAAGAAAAAGTAACACTATATATTAACACCTGTGCATGTCGTTCGTCAGATATTCGCTGTGAAGTTAAAGATGTGATGCTGCAAGAGGAGGAAGGAGAGCGGCGGGATCACGCACTCACTGACAATGGAATTCAACGTGCTGAAGGTGTGATGGATGCACATAAACATACCCCTCCACATATGTATTTATTTATTTACTGAGGAAAATGATTCAATATTACATATACGTGTATGGCAAAAGTATGTGACCCTTTGCTTTCAGTAAAGGATCATGTAGCAATAACTGCAACTAAATGTTTCCGGTAACTGTTGATCAGTTCTGCACACCCACTTGGAGAAATTTTAGCTCATTCCTGTTGCGGAACAGCTTCAACTCTGGGATGCTGTTGGGTTTCCTCAAATGAACTGCTCACTTTGGGTACTTTCACAACATTTTGACTTTGACTTGGCCATTCCAAAATATTAATTTTTACTCTTTTTTTTAACCATTCCTTGGTAGAATTACTTGTGTGTGAAGGAATTCAATGAAATCACCTTCTGAAGAGACTGGTTGGAAAGAAAAAGTGCAGTGTCTCTGTTCTTGGTGGCAATGGTTGAAGACCCCTGCTTTAGAATTTGTTGGTATGAATCAAAATTCATTGTTCCGTCAATGATGGGAAGCCGACCTGGCTCAGATGCAGCAAAACAGGCCTTCACCACGATACTGCCGCCACCATGTTTCACAGATGGTTGTTACACTGGAATTCTCCAAACATTACACCTTTATTTAAAGCCAAAGTGATTGGTCTCATCTGTCCACAAAACACTTTTCCAGTATCCTTCTGGCTTGTCCATTTGGTCGTTCACAAACTGCCAAAAGGCAGCTATGTTCTTTTTGGAGAGCAGTGGTTTCCTCCGTCACCCTGCCGTGCAAACTGTTGTTCAGTCGCCTGATGGTGGACTTAACATTCGCTGGTGCAACAGAAGCCTTTAGTTGCTTAGACGTTACCCTGGGATCCTTTGTGACTTCACTACGTATTACACACATTGCTCGTGGAGTGATCTTTGGTTTACACTGGTCTTAAGTTTCTTCCATTTGTACAAAGTCTGTCTGACTGTGGATTGATGAAGTCCAAACTCTGTCGAGATGGTTTTGTCAAATTTTCCTGACTGATGAGCAGTAACAACTCTTTTTCTGAAGTGCTCAGAAATTTCCCATGCCAATTCTCATGCCATGATACATGTGACGATCAGAGAGATGGGTCGATCGCTCCTCTTTTAATAAAGCAGGACACCCACTCACACCTATTTGCACCTTCAAATTATTTGCTAATCCTAGAGGTTCACATCCTCTTGCCACACACAGATACAAGATATGGATATTTAAAAAAAAAAAAACAGGCAGTGCAGTAGGTCTTCTGTGTCTCAGAACCTCTGTCGTTTTTTAACCTCTAAACATGTCAATTTGATACAGATTTAATCTTAGGAAAAAGGAAAAAGTCACACTGTGCTGGATCAGGTGAATATGGAGGGGGACCAAGCAACTCAAGATCGAGTTTTACTCTTATACTGAGTTGTCAGTCATTTTGATTTTGATTTGCTCCGTGTGTTGAATATTTTCAGAAGTTTTTGATGTGTATGGGCATCCAACACATTCACCGTCTTGGACTTCTCTGTTTTCATTAAATCGTTTGCTCCTTTCAAACTTGTGTGAAAATCTGATCATGTTTTAGGTTGTGTGTATGCAGAAATATAGAAAGAAACTGTTAATTCATCCCACTTCTTCCATTTTAAGTTCACAGATTGATGGAAAAAGTGTGCAGCGATTTCTGATACAATAAATTACTGGAAGTAAAAGATCTACTTCTTATAGAAGACATACTTATTATTAATTTGGCAACTAAGCATACCAACATTTAGTATATTTTTTAAATGCCCCCCATATTACTGACAACCCATTTTAACTCTTAGTGTTACATTTAGGCCATATTTAAATGGACGTAGCTTGTTTTTTGTCCACATGTGAAACAGAATCTAGAGGATCCTAAGTTAGGGTGGGAGGGTAAAAAGTGAATAATGGTTTATTTGACAGAAACCTATGTAGTATGCACAGACAGATGAAAGACAATTATCCAGTACGGTGCAAGTATCACACTATTTACAATAAATGACATCATTCCTAGAAGGGCTTTTATGACACTAATTTGAAACTGTGAGATAAACTGACTATAACCCAAGTTCAGCAGTTTAGGTGTATAAAGTAGGTTCACAAACAGCAGTAATTATCTCACTTTACAGATGAAAAATTTATTGTGTAAAGGCTGAAGGCAAGGTTTTGCATAGTTGATTTTAAGTGAATCCGATTAATGAGATGACAAATGTTAAAACAAACACAATTCTGTTTCACTGGTCGTCTAGGAGTCAAAGTATACAATAGTAGAAATCATTGATCATGGTCAGACTAAATATAACATGCTCCACCTCCAGTTATTCTTCTGTAGAAAAACCCTTTAACTATGCAGAGGGTTTGGAACCGTGACTTTTTGTTTCAGAGATTATATTTTCAGTGCAGAAATGTGTTCACTGAGGCTCGCTAAGACATTTGTCCCTAATTTGTCACTTAAAAACCGGAACACACCATGAGCCCCTCCGCCGCTCTGAGTGCACTTCCTAAAGCCCTGCTGTACATACGATGTGCAGCGTGTGGTTCACTGCTCTCAGACATGGACTCTATATTGAGCCTCTCAGAGTCCTGCATGTGCAAAGTTTCCATCGCACCTCTGTGCGTGTTCCACAATACAAAGCGCTGCTCATCAGCTCATCACCAGCCACCGCCAAGACCACAGTGTGGTTTCTGGATGGAACTGAATATGCTGGGGGGTGGGTGACACTTTGCAAAGGCTAGGTGAAAGGTCCTGCAAACAGGCCTGGCGATTCTGCGTTTCATCAGTTGAAAAACTGTGCTTTTGAATCCTGTACAGTTTGACGTTTGAAATGCAGAAGGTAAGGAGGAGTGCTAAAAAAAAGAAAGACTACCACTGCTGCACTATGTTGAAGGAATGGACTGAAGTAGAACTTTACAAGCTGGTGGAAAAGTGGGAAGAAAAAGAAGTGGGTCCATAGTTCCATGGGTTTGCAGCTCAGCTGTTTAACACAAACTGTTTTTAAAATGATAATTATATGTGTTGATGGTGTGTTTTTTCCTGCATCTGTGACACAGGCAGTAATTAATTAATATTAAATGTCTCTTACAAGCTGATGAAGGATTAGTGTTCTCAGCGTCAGGCTTCTCTTTTGCGCCCGGTTTCTACTTTCTGTGTACTCAGAGGAAATGTCTCGCCTTTATCTATAGCACACATCTTTTGCATCTTTTTGTGACACTATGCATTGGCCCAAATTAAGCTAGCCTCACATTGGCGATATGAGGCTGATATCAGGCTAAATATAAATGCAGAAGCGACTATGTTTGTATCTTTCTAGCTGGAGCAGTGTCTGATCAGGTTTATTTAGTGCCTTATTTGAAAGTAAGATCAGATATCAGCTTTTGAATTTGGACTTGTACCACTCTCACACGTTACCCCTAATTGTTGATTTTATTTTTCTGTCACTTTGTCTTCAAATCCATCATGTCATGCCAAATACCTTCTTTCTGGCTTCCTGGTTTTTTTTAGGTGTGATAAAGACCGAAGATGAAGAAATGGAAGATAACAAGCAGTACATTAATGCTGAAAAAGAAAGCGAGGTTATTCCAAAAGAGGAAGGAGAGGGAGGCAGTGAGGATGGCATGGAAGAAGGGTTTGATGAGGAGAGGACAGAGGAGGATGAAGATGATGAGAGGGATGTGGAGGGAGATGAAGATGGAGATACTCTGAATGAGGCACAGGACGCGTCGCTCATAGACTACTCCCGTTACGACAGCATGGCCCTGCCAAACGCCCACGCAACGGCAGTGACATCAGAGGAAGACTTTGTGCCTGGAGCTGTGCCCCCCCGCATCCAACCTGCAGGAAAACTCAGCTGTGACATCTGCGGCCTGTCCTGCGTCAGCATCAACGTACTACTAGTGCACAAACGCAGCCACACGGGTAAGAACAGGAACACAGCCCAAACACCTGACTTCAAACACAAGAGTTGAGCAATCGACAGACCTCTGAGATCACTGACAACGCAGGCTTTAGACTGATTCAGTCAATATGTTTGACTGAGAGAAGGCAGGATCAAGAACGTATGAGTGTGCATCATGTACTGTATGACGCACATATCCACTGCGCATGCAATAACTTCTGATTTTATCTGATATATATAGGTCAAACCATCATTTTAGACCAACACCACACATTTTACCCTCAGGTAAGCAATTAAAAAAAGAATCACTAAATAGAAATAATACTGCAATAATTTCCAAACACTGGTATAGCTACATGGGTCGTCAGGCCACCATTAGGTTTGTTGTTTTGCCCCTTGTAGGGCTTTTCAATTGTATTTTTTGTTCTCATTATGACAGCTATTGTGCTAAGATGATGATATCTGACAAAGATGTTTAATCATTAAAACCACTGTTTTTCATTCTAGTGTCATGGCAATACAGAAATGTGAAATCCTGTAAATTCCACTTTATCCTTGTCATTCAGTGAATAAAAAATGCGCACACACACACACAACAAAATCACCCCCAGATGTTTTCATGTTCCCATGTTTTCAAACAGCCATTGTGGGAGATAATGTTTGCCATGTTTGAACTGATGAATGGGATGAATGATTTCAACTCAAACTATTCTTGGTGTGTTCTGTGGATGCCACAGTCCAGTTAGTATGTGTATTGAGAAATTAGAATTTTTTATTTCCATGTTTAGTATTTCTAGATATGATCCAGTGACCTAAACGGACCTGAAGGAGAAACGTGTGATTTTTTTTTTTTTTTTCAAGTAGGGCTTGAGGGTTAAGAAGGTTATGTTTTCCATACACATATCTGAATATGCAGGAGAAATGTGAACAGCATTAAAAAAAGTTTCTACAGACCAAAGTGGCAAGTATCAAGTGTGCACTTGACATGTCCTGAACTTATGCAGGCAATATGTAACTTATCACACAATACTGTTTTACACCAAGTTTCATTGAAGACATGTCAAGCTTGGGGTTTGGGCTATTTATCATTATTGGAAGTTTTATGTAGTTTACTAAAATAAACAGGTATGTACTGTACAAGTAAGGGGAAAATGAATGAATTCTTCAAAAATTAAGCTGATGTCAATAACAAAAGTAACTCAGCTGAGACTATAAAACTCTAGCTGGCTAGCAGAGAAGTTCTGTTTCCTGTATCTAGGTAAATGTTACACAGGGTTAAATTCATGAATTATGACAAAAGTAATCTAACATGAATAATAAAATTGTGGGCCAAATGTATGAATATATCGCTTAAATAGCAGGTTAAGGGAAATACTTGAATGTTATGGAAAAAATTTTTTACAACAGACTCTTTCACATAAAGTTTAAAGCCAGACTTTAGATTAGATTTTAGATTAAAAACCAGATTTTTAATTGCCGCATCTAATCAAATGTCTACATTTCTAAGCAATAAAGCTGAAACTGCACATGATGTTTGCTTTCAGATGGAATCTGTAGATTATTTTGTGGTTTTTTTGAATTATTTTAGTAATTTTTTAAAATTTGTTGGTTATTTATTAAGCTTTGTGAAATATTTTGTTCATTTTTGTTCTTTAAAGTTTGATTGTTTTCTCTCTGTTTTGTTAATATTGTGCTATTTTGTTTTCAGTCTCATTCTGATTTTTATTCCTGTTCATAAACATCACATATGGAAAAGATTGATCATTACAAATTTTAGAAGACATACAGCTTACCTATCAAGAATAAATCACATTTTCACAATTATTTCATGATAAGAGGTTGAAAAATATTTTATTCCGAATAAGACAATCCTTATTTTTCCACTTCTGATTATGTTTTTCATTTAAAAGACTAGGTGTTACAGGGGGCAAAAAAAGATTTTGATGTAAGAAAGTAAACTTTGTTTAGTACCGTATTTTTCGGACCATGAGGCACACTTAAAATCCTTTAATTTTCCCAAAAATCGACAGTGCTACCTTATAATCCGGTGCGCCTTATGTATGGATTAATTCTGCTTACTGACCTCGACCCAAGCTGCACTGCTTGACAGATTGAGCATTACGGCCACCGTAGTCAGGAGCCTCGTGGAGTAATACCGGCAAAAATGGCTCCTGTTAAGAGACATGCTTACGAAGCGGATTTAAAACTCAGCGTTATCAGTCAGGCAGCACAAATTGGAAATAGAGCAGCTGCGAGAAAATTCAACATTAATGAATCAATGGTACGAAAGTGGAGGAAGCAAGAAGACGCCCTACGTGAACAAGATCGAACTGAGTTTCTGAGGGAACAAAGCGAGATGGCCACAGTTGGACAAAATTAAACAGTGGATTATTGAACAGAGAAGGTAGAAGCGTCTCTACTGTTTCTATTTGACTCAAAGCAACAGCCGTAGCATGTGACATGCAGATCAACGCCTTTCGAGGACGTCCTTCTTGGTGCTTCTGTTTTGTTTCATTTAATGCGCCTTATAATCCGGTGCGCCTTATGGTCCAAAAAATACAATTACAGATAAAATCATATGACTTACAGTAAATTAAGTTGTAGTTTCTTATGCAAAATATTGTCAAATAATATTGTCAAAATATTGTCAAACCAGTATGACAACACACTTAGCTAAACAATGGCTGACAGATGGGTGGGATGGTGACTTGAAAAGTGTTACAACCATCCGCTTAAATAAAACTAAGAATAATTAGTGGGATTGCTGAGTCATGCTCACTATTGTTGTCTTGGGTCTTTAATACTCATCCGCTTCTGTATGTTTTTTGTCATATAGCTACTTGATTCAAACCATTCAAACTTCATATGTTTCATCTTATTGAGGGCATCTCTGCTTTTCATAATTCTAACTTTTATAATTTTTTAAATATTAAGCTTTTTTGACAATTTTTTCCCATAGGAGATGAATAGAGAGCTATAGCGGAATGTGTGGTTACCATGGCAACGACAGTGTGTTGCTCCTTTGATTACTACTCCACTGAATAGTTAATTTAACTCTTGCACTTTTCCAGTAAGTTCAACTATTTTGACTCCGCAAATCCCACGCCATCTCTTCACAGGTTGCACATTTTCTAGTTTCTTGATATTATTCATTTTACAGCATCCTGGGCAGTGGAAAAGAAAAACTGAGAGGCGTGCCTGCTGATTTTTTTTTTTTTAAAGAACCATTTGATGAAAATGGCAAGTCTGTCAGATCAGTGGAGAAACATGGGATCTACCGTGTAACACTGAGTCGATGCTGCAGATGACTGCAGAAGCTGAGACCAGTGATCTTCCCGACGTAGGTTACTGAAACAAACACCAATTCCAAAAAAATCAGAAATGTGTATAAATTGTAAATGAAACCAGAATGCAATGGTTTTCAAATCTCATAAACCCATATTTAATTCCTAGTTGAACATAAAACACATATCAGATGATGAAACTGAGACATTTTACCATTTCATGGGAAATATTAGCTCATTTTGACTTTGATGGCAGCAGCATCGGTGCTGTTCCAACTGCCCCCAGCATATGTTGCAGTACAACCCGGTAGTGAAGTACCTTGTAACAAAGAAACACCCTGTATTTGACATTAACTCATGAGGTCTGTGATCATTCCAGAAAAGTTTTGAATTGGTGCCACTAGTAGCAATCAAATGTGTGTATTTTATATACAAGTGTAAGAACTGCAGCTCAAATATTAAGTGGGGCTTAAGCAAAAAGTGTTACAACCATACCCAGTTTCCCCTAATAGTGATACATAGAAATACATTATTTGTTGGAGCAGTAATCGTATGTTCAGCTCAATTTTTTGGCTGGTTTGGTGTGTTTCTGCATGATGTCACTCAGAAACAGGACAGATCAGAGCACCTGTCGGAGAATTCAGGTCACAGCCTCAGTATTTAAATGTGGTGAGGGACAGCTGACACATATTATTACTCTTCCATTAGTCTGAACTGTGGTAAAGAGAAACACTGGAGCACATCGTGTTTTTACATCACTAGACTTTCAGACCGACTCATTTACTCACGTTGAGTTTAAGACGACAGACGGCGGTTACTGATTCTAGTAATAAAACATCACTGTCGTCGTGTTACCGATGAGAGGAAGGGGATGGCGGAGTAACGCCGCCTTCAGATGGAACCCATGACTTGGTGTTTTCAATATGGGAAGTCAAAGTGCACAATGTACTTGGTGATTGAAACTACACAACGAAATGTGAAAAAATATGCGATCAACATAATCAATTACATGGAGCAAAAATCAACAAAATGCAAAAGGAATACATGAGATCCAACAAATCAGCACAAAGTTAAAAAAATTATCAAGTAAATTAACAAAATATACAAAAATCAACAAAATATAGATTAAAAATGAACTGAATACATAACAAAATGAGCAACACGTTCAGTCAAATTGACAAATGTGATCACAATAACTAATAAAACTGGACAAAAATCAATGAAATGCAAAGCAAAATGCACAAAATAAAGAAAAACAAATTAGTAAATCAATAAAAATGTACAATATTACCAATAAAATTGAAAAAAAAATCAACAAATACCAAACAAAATTAGCAAAAATGAACAAAAGAATGTAGTAAATTAACAAATATAATCAAAATCACCAATTAAACTGAACAAAAATCAATACAATGTGTAACAAAATGAGCAGTTGCATTTAAGTGATTACTTCATTCACACTCGTTTTGTGGCGCCTTTCATTGATTTTTGTTCCATTCAAGTGATTTTTTTGTTCGTTTGCGCTCATTTTGTTGCACGTGAGACGTTGGTCTCATTATATGTCATTGTCCAAATAGTCGACTTATACAAAACCATTTTCACCTTTTTTCACTATTTTCAAAGATGAATAATCAATAGATGCTTTATAAACTGAGGGGAAAAGGACAGAAATGGGTTTTACAGGCGTAATTTGAACACCCAAAAAAAACTCCACCGTGTGGTCACAATGTCTGTTGAAAAAAAGCAAAAATTAAACTTCCTAAACGTCATGTTTAAAAATTGCCTTTTGACATTCTGTGTTTGGGATCTCATTGTTTTTCATTTTTTGCCGCTGGCTGATCTTTTTGAATTGTGTTGCCGACACACAGTTGAGGAATGGCTTCTTCTTCTCTTCTTCTTTTCCTTTCGGCTGTTCCCTTCAGGGGTCGCCACAGCGAATCATCTGCCTCCATCTCACCCTATCCT
>JAQQAE010008813.1:0-14987 GCA_029823295.1 Pseudamia nigra | reverse complement strand
TGCTTAGCGCTGTAACTCCGTTGTCGGCTGACGGCCTGTATAGGCCCAGTAACGAGCCTGGGTTGCAGCGTGACATTCTTTCACAATTTGAATGTCTTCAGTATTAACATACAATGTGTAAATTAATAAAAATAAATAAATATTACTGTTGAGTGCAAGTATAGGAGTGCCTGGTTTGCTGAAAACAGGCATAAGACACCACTATGTAACTCCTTGGAACAAGAATGGGCTTCTCTCTGAAGAGCAGGACCTAATGTACAAAGACTTGAGTGGATTTCTCACTGAAACCTGACATACATTTAAATCCAGGTGTATGTGTGTGTGTACACATGAACCCAACACATTTCCCTTGTACATCTCAATCAGCGTGGAATTGAGCCCACATGAGAGAATACCAGACTCCTCCCTGGACACACCTCAATTTAAATAAGCAAATACATGTAAATATGCCCTGCACGTGAGTTTCTATTCTCTGCCCAATCAAAAATCATGTCTACATACAGGAAAAGAGAGAATAGAAAATTGGATATTCTGAGAATGAAAGTAGCAAATTTATGACAAAAAATTCACAAATCTACCAAAAAAGTCAGAAGCTCTTTGTGATTAAAGGTGTAAATTTGAGTCGTAATACATAAAAAAATGTGTTTGTCCAGGACATGTGGCTGTTTCAAACCACAGACACTGCCACTTGCCTTTAGCATTATGCCAGCTTTAGATGATCTAATCAAGTTATACTTTGAAATTGGATTCAACAACTAGAAGTGGTCAGAGAGCACATACCTCCACCAAGACTGTTAATTCGCCCACCACCCAACCATAAGCCTGTGTTTTCATGTTGGTTTGTTTGTTACTAACCTGCTTTCCACACTATTTGATGGAACAGTTAAAGTAAATTAAACTCTGAGAGGACGACAAATCAATCTCAGGTCTTCTTCACACCAGGCACACGTCTTAACTACTACCTTGTATGAACTCTTGGTCAAAGTGCATACGTTATCCATTAAGAAGTGTATGTGCACCTGGATTACACACACCACTATTGTACATGACTGCACAAATAAGGGTGAGACATTTCAAACTTTCCACCTGAAGTGGCTGATGAGCCAGTTGTCATCTCGAGCCAGAAAATCCTCTGTCTCTATATACACAGTGTCCTTGTATTGCACCATTTGCTATATCCTCAAATAAGGCTAAAGTCATTGTAATTAAAAGTATTTTCTGCACCACTATACATGTTTTTATGTCAGCTCATCTAATTGCATACATGTGGATGTATTAATTGTGTCTCAGGTGTGTACACTAATTGCTTTCATATCATTCACAGTTTATCGCCAACGGAACATAAACTCTGTACAAGAAACGTGTGTACGCCAGCCATGAATTTGGAATGAGCATGCATTTCCATGGTCATCTTGACACATCTGAATATTTGTGTGGAAAAAGTCATGTGCCGCAGTCTTGTGTGTACATGAGACCCCTAGTCCAGTTTTTTTTATACACCTACCCAAGATTATTAGTGGACAGACAGAAAGGTTTTCCACAGAGATTTATCGGGGCTCTCAGAACTTTTTAAAGAACAACACAGCTGTAATTTAATTAGGAAAACAAACTGGTATGTGATCTTCAAACACAAGTTAATAGTAACACGTACATTCCAATATACCTGCAAACTACTGCCTCTAAGGACTTATTTAAAAGCAGTGCAACTTCAAGATCATTATACGCGGTAATCTTTCTCCCAGTTTACAAAGCATAAATTACTACAGACCTACTGCTGTAATTCACTGGGACGACAATGTAGCAGAATATTAAGATGTTCAAATTAGTCTGTAAGTGGTTTCTAAATGTTACACATGGAGCATGTTAGGGCCCAATAGAAAACAGCTCAGTCAAATCAATTATAACATGATATATAGTCCTGTACAGAACAGGGCAGCCTCTGGCGGATCGTCTAGCTGAGAGAGAAAACACACACACACACAAAACCACATAAGAAGTCAATTACAAACAAATTGCAAGCAGCTCATTGCATCTTCTTGAACACAGCTGTTCTCTGGACACCAGCAAAAGAGACAGACCTGTCATGTTTCCATCTAAAAGCCTAAATGTCAGTACACACTCCTAATTAACTCCTATTTAATGGTAACATGTACAATGTTTCTTCCTAAAATCACCTAAATACATTTGGGGTCATATTTCTTCTCCCCTCTATAAAAATCTGATTCTTTTGCAAAGGTTCCCCCATGCTTCTCACTCCAGTTCTGGATACTTGGAAAAATTTTAATAACTTTGACTACGTCCTGCTTTGAGTCCATCAACAATCTTTGTTGCATTTAAACTCATTTCTTTTGTTTCTGAAATGATACTTTTACAAGTGATGCCTCAAATCTTTTCTGAGGTGAATATTGGACAAATGTTCAGTTTTAACTTAAGTTCACACATGTAGACCATTACTCTGTCAAAGAGTGGTAGTCTATGATATGCCTGAATAAAAAGGCCACTTCTGGACCAGGGGTTTCCTAAAATAATTCTGCTTTTGTTATTTACATTTTGTAAAAATCTGGCACTCATTAAAACAGCAATTAAAGAAAGCCCCCACTTTTCATGCAGGGGCTACAAATTTTGATCTCAACAGTAAAAAAAATAACATTGATAAGTTAAAAGCCAAATCATAGGTCAGGAAAATAGCAAGTCAAAAGAATGAATGAATGACTGAATTACACTTATACTTATTACACTGAATAACACTATATATTGCAATGAGATGTGAGATGTGCAATGAAATGTCATATTTATTAAAAAACTTATTTGTATCATCTTTTGACCTCAACAATTGTGTGTGTGTGTGTGTATATATATATATATGTGTGTGTGTGTGTGTGTGTGTGTGTGTGTATGTACTCATCCATTTATAATCCCTCTTAGTCATCATTTCTGTGCCTCTGTCCGTATGTGTGAATGCTGCTGTCTGTCGACTGAGCAAGGGGAAAGTTGCATGCGTCAGCTTTAATACAGTTACAAAGTCAAGACTACAGTATGGTGCCTGCAGTTTAGATGAAAACATAACAACAAACAAGCAGCAACCTATGTGGTGCCTCAAATCCTGAGGTCTGAGAATGTGCAGTACTGTCAGTGTCCACCAGAGGCTGAATTCCAGTGAGCAAGGACTAGGTCTGTGCAGTGAGGCTGATGCAGAAGTAACTTAAAGTTGCAATACAACTGGCTGTATCACTTCGCCTGGCCATGCGTGATGAAGTTTCAGTCAGCAAGCATTTAGCTTACTTGTCCACAGAAGTATTATGAGAACCAGAAACCAGATCGCCACTAAAATTTCATGTTGGTTCCCCTAGTGGCCATTCGCCAGTACTGCATTCCATCCCAGAAAGCATTTTCCCCATAAACACAATCATAAAAAAGATGGGACATCTGCTGCCTACAGCTCCAAAAAAACCCCACTCAAAAATAGGTTTTAAAATCTGAGAGATCACCCAAAGAGGACACTCTGAGCAGTGGAAGTGGGGTAGCCACTAGTATGTGGCCAGTGGACTTTGTATACCTGTGGACTGCATAATGCAGAATGTTTATATTTTTCAATTTTTGTACAATTTCTCCATCATATTATCAATGATTCCTTCCTTTTGCTACCTACCTATTGCTTCTTGTTATTGATTATTATTGTTGTTTATTCTTTCGTTCATTTGGTTGCTTTACTCCTTATTTTGTTAATTCTGAGTCAAAACACCAGGCAAAACTGCAAAATTTGATACCTTATTTTTCTCTGAAATGAAATAACACAAACTAAATCACAAATAATCTCATCTCAGTTTTGACCAAATGTGGAGTTGCAGCACTTTGCCTTTGTAGAACAGTACAGAGGTACAGTGTTATTCAATTATATTTGAGGTGAAATGTGCTTACTGTTTTGCTGAGATATCCAGTGGAGATATTCCTGCACTGTTTGTCCTCAGAGTGGCAGCATCCTCCACATCTGTACACGGACACACAGGGGGGTTTATAGAAGACGTTAGTGGGAGCCCCGAACTCCCTGCCCACGTCAACACACACCTCCCTGGGCATGCACTGAGTCTTCCTCCACTCAGACTCTATACCTGCACACAAACACAGAGATAATCATTATACAGTACATCAGATGGGAGTCATAGCCATGGTACATGCTCCCTCATAGATTAAATGTACAGTAAACAGCGGCAACAAAGCAAACCCAAAAAAAAAACCCAGAATGAAGTTAGCTTGCAATTTGCCATTAAAAAGCATGCCTACTTCCTATTATCACCTTTGCCTGCAGAACATGCTACAGGAGATACCATGAAAAGTTACATTTTTTCAAACTTAAATTGTGTCCGTTCAGCCCCCCGCCTCATTCTGGTGCACTGACCCGACCGAGTGGCCGGAGGTGTTCCATCAGATATCTGTGCTTATCTTTTTAATTCTCCATGTAAGCAAATTAAAAGTGACAAGTTACTTTTTAGTCCCGCTCTACAGTCAGTGTGATAATGTTGGATAGTAGGATGTATAACAATAATCAGTAAAACCAATGGTTAGCTACTATTAGCCATCTGCTATTATCCATTTGACCAGTCAGTGTAATTAATACACTTCAGCAATTCCCAAAACATGCTTAACACATTGTGTGTTACAGGAATTAACATAGAAAAAAAATAAAAAATGATAAATCATTGGAGGCACACATGTCTGTGTATATCACTATTTATTATACACTGCCTGGCCAAAAAAAAGGTCACCCCCTTGATTTAACTAACCAAAGAGGTACGAGCCTCCCATTGGATAATTTCTGCATGGGTAATTATGTTTCAGCTGGTAACAAGTGATATGAGGATCATGGCAAACCATCATCTTCGAAGAAAAAATGTGGTTGGAAAAAAATCTTGAATGATCGTGACCGGAAATCACTTAAATGTGTGGTGAAAATTGTAAAAAAAAAAACCGTAGAACTCAAGACTATGTTTAATAGTTAAAGAGACTATGTTTTAATAGTCATGAGGTCTTGGCCTTGAATTGTGAAGCAGCTAGAGATAATCTTCAATTATGATTGGCGCTACAGTGGCCCCTCACTATATCGCGGTTCACCTTCCAAGGCCTCACTGTTTCGCAGATTTTTAGTGCAATTTTCATGTACTTTTTATACAGCGTATGAACGCGCATTGTGTTCTGTGTCCTGATTGGCTAAAGGAGAACCTGCACATTGTGTTCTGCGTCCTGATTAGCTAAGGCCATTGTCAGTCATCTCCTCCGTGTTGTGTCTCCTCTGCTGTGCAGTGCAGAGTGCATTCAGCTTCGCCGGACTTCCACAGTTGTTCGCTTGCGGTGTGACTCTGATGAGCTGTGTATTTGCGGGTTTTCTCTCCGACGGAGGCCTGCGGTGTCAACGAAGGCCTTCATTGGGGGCGCGCTACGCCAGAGTGGCCCCAGCGGGGGTGGGGGCTGTGACGCGTGGGGCACTGTCGGTGGTTTCTTGTGTGTCCAGCTTCGTAGGTTAATCGTTGAAATTAAATTTGTTGTTTCTGGAGGCCATTATGTTTTTTGTAGGAAAGCATTTGTTTTTTTTTTTTTGTTTCTCAAACAAATGTTTGGGCCTGAAAACAGTGTTTCCATAGGAATCTACTTTCCTATTGCGGGTTGTTTTTAGAACATAACCCCCACGATAAACGAGGGACCACTGTATACAAATAAAATTTAATTGACTTGAAAATGAGGTGCTGATTCTCATCCCAGCTGCAAACTTCCCCAATGAGAGCTACAGGTCACAGCCTATTAAAGCCAACAGAACCACATCATCTGTGAGAAGCAGAAACCCAATCCTGAGGTCACCAAACTGGACCCCCTCAACACCCTGTCTGCACCTAGAAATTCTGTCCATAAAGATTATGAACAGAATTGGTGACAAAGGGTAGCTGTGGCAAATTGCAACCCTCACCAGAAACAAGTCCAACTTACTGCCAGAAATGCAGCCCAAGCTCTGACACTCATCATGTGGGGACCAAACAGCCCCTCCGGCACCCCAGATTCCCAGAGCACTCTCCACAGAACTCCTTGAGGAACATGGTCAAATGCCTTCTCCAAATCCACCAAACACATGTAGACTGGTTGGGCAAACTTCCACGCACCCTCCACGAGCTGGTCCACCATTCCACGGCCAGGACAAAAACCGCACTGCTCTTCCTGAAACCAAGATTGGACTCTCTGATGGATCCAGTGCCCCCGAAACAGACCTTATCAGGGGGGCTGAGGAGTGTGATCCCCCTATTGTTGAAACACCCTCCAGTTCCCCTCCTTAAAGAGGGGAACCACCACTCCGGTCTGCCAAGCCAGAGGCACTGCCCCTGATGTCCACGTGATGCTGCAGAGCTGTGTCAGCCAAGACAGCCCCATAACATCCATAGCCTTAAGGAACTCCAGGCGGATCTCATCCACCCCCGGGGCCTTGCCACTGAGGAGTTTTTTGACCACCTCAGCAACCTCAACCTCACAGATAGGAGACCCACCCCAGAGTACCCAGGCTCCGTTTCCTCAAAGAAAGGTGTGCAGGTGATATTGAGGAATACTCTCTCCACTGACGCACAATGTTTCCAGTTGAGGTCAGTAATGCCCTGTCTCCACCGTACACAGTGTTAAAAGTGCACTGCTTCTCCCTCTTGTGCCACCGGATTGTGGACCTGAATTTCCTCAAGGTCATCCAGAAATTGTTCTCCAATCAGCTGTAGATGTAGGCACAGAGCAAGGCCCACTCCGACTCAATGTCCCCGGCCTCCCCTGGGATATGGTTGAGGCCCTGCTGGAGATGAGACTTGAAGTTCCACCTGACGGGAGACTGTCAGATGTTCCCAGCAGACCCTTACAATACGTTTGGGTCTGCCAGGTGTGAACGGTGAACTCCCCCACCATCAGAGCCAACTCACAACAGGTGGTGATCAGTAAACAGCTCTGCCCCTCTGTTAACACAAGTGTCCAAGACATGCAGCTGCAAGTCTGATGATACAACCATAAAGTTGATCGAACTGTGGCCTAGGGTGTTCTGGTGCCAAGTGCACATATGGACACCCTTATTATTGAACATCGTGTTTGTTATGGACAAGGCATGGCAAGCACAGAAGTCCAGTAACAAAGCACCACTCGAGTTCAGATCGGGGGCCGTGTTCCTCCCAATCACACGCCTCCAGGTCTCACTGTCATTGCCCATGTGAGAGATGGAATATGACATTTTAAAATGTTTATCAAATCTGTGGCCCTCTGCACAGTATGCTCAAGCTGGTGGAGTTTAACCTTCGTTTTTTCCCAGTGATTTTGTTTTTATTCCTGGTAGAATAGGTGTGCATCAGACGGAAGATTGGAATGAGGCCACACAGTCTGTGGTTGAGGTTATTAACAACTTGATACATTATACAGGCATACTGGAGGTAACTGTACTCTGTAAGTCTTAGGAGGTTGTACCAGTGGAGAGGTGTTCTGGTAGGAGAATTGTATGTGGATCATGATATGGTGCAGATGACTTTCTTTTGGAGACTTTCTAATATTTAAGTGACTTGGAAATGTATTATACCATATGATGTTGCAGTAATGTAGATGTGGCTCAAATAAAGTTTGCTTAATAGTTTGATTCATTGAATTTTACTTGATAGTTTGACATCTGAGCCAAAGATACGGCTTAATGCGTTACCTTCTTTGCAACCAGTCAAAAGTAAAGGCCAATTTACAACATCTCAGAGAGCTCTTCACGGTTTTATTGACTGCACATGGAGACACATTCAAAGTTACTAAGATTTTTCAGTTTGATTGACCATTGTTTCTAAAAATAATGGACTTTTTCCTTTAACTGTTTCTTGCCATATTATGGATTAATACAGTCAGTGTAGCAGGATTCATAGGGCTATTGACTCTGTACCCACCCTTCCTCTACACCAGACAACCAATGGCCTAAAGCACATTAAGAATACAAGAAATGGCACAAATTTCCTGTTGACAAGACACACCTAAGAATTGAAAAGCGTTCCCGGTGACTACCTGGTGAATCTGACGAGAGAATGCCATGAGTGTAAAGCTGTCATCAAAGCTAAATGTGGCTACTTTTGACATTATTATTATTCTTTCAATAAAATAAGTGACTTAACCTAAAATTTAAGATGCATTGTGGTAAAAAATAAAGAAATAAATCCCTCTGTCTCAGTAAATTTTACATGTAAGTGAGCTCTATTGTGGCCTGGAGCAATATATTTTTTCCATGTATAAGACATGTAAAATAAACAAAATTCACTTACTTTTTAGTACATCCAGGTTGAGGTAGGCAGCAGCAAACGTGGGCTCCTCTGCCTCTGTTAGCGGCCTTTGTCGACGAGGCTGTGACTGAGCCTTATGAGAAAATTTGGCAGAGGAGGCTGCAGCAGAAAGTTTAGATCTGCACTTCAGAGCTGCCCAGTATGAAGGATAGATGAGACTCATCAGTTCATCGACGTTTGAGGCGGAACGCAACCTCTGCTCCATGTCTGGCTTTGGTGCAGAATCCTGGAAATAGATAAAGATTCACTGACTTACAGTACTGGTGCAAATGTATGAGTACTATCCTGGTTCAAACAAGCCAGTCTCAGGTAACATCTACATCCATTCACACAGCTAAATTATATGTTACATTCCCAGGAAAACTGATAATACCACTGGATATTGCATTCATTTTTCAAATAATGCTTAGAACGTAGTGAGTAGTATCATGATAAAGAGCAGAGTTTAACTCCACAAGGGCTTGTAACAGAGTCAACAAGAGAAGAGAACTCATTTGTTTTCAGTATAAATGCTTATTAACAGCTCACAATCCATGTAAGAGTCTTGTTTTCCTCCTAAAAGGGTCAAAAACAGGCTGTTACCACCACAACGCAACCAGTGAATACCATCATCTGCATTATTTCTGTCCATCTACTCTCAAACATTTTCAGATTATTTTGTATTTCCAGTAAAAGCTATTTATATTAAGTGAAAATTGTGGATTTAAATGATCGTAACAGATGTAACAAGATTAAAATGACATAAAAGACATGGTGAAAACAATTAAAGACACCGCAGGACAAAAACAACATGAAACAAGACAACAGTGATGTGCCACATACAACAAGAAAGACCAACTTGTTTTTCTTCCCAACAAGTTAAAATCAGCTGTTTTATCGAGGCCTTCGGAATACCAGGCAGGCATTCAAAGTACACTTTGGCACGGTTGTACTGTGCAGCGTTAACTCCAGTCTAACCCACTGTAGCAAAATACACACTGTGGGTTATGTCCTTAGACATTGGCAGTGACAGTGAAATCAGTGTGATGTTGATAACCCTCAAAAATTTAACATCCAACATTTGCTTCTATTTTTGAAATCCTCATCAGCAGTCATCCATTCATCAATAAAACAGAATGATGCAAAATGAAAGAATATTTTCTTGAAAACAATATAAGTATAGGACAGTCGCACACCTCAAAATTCTCTTAGCCAGGTCTTTAGTGGTTAAAAGCAAAAAAACTGTGCAAGAAACAGTGAATGGAGGAGACAGTCTGTACGGCTGTACCATCCCGTCCAAGGGACTGAGGTTCATATCGTTCTTCAAACGACCCCTTTCTCCATCACAACAAACAAGTAATTTAACCTGCCTCCTTACTGTGGCCAGGAAGCATGGATGTCACATGTCTGACAATGACCACATAATTACAAATGCATGAATTATCACCTAAAATTACATTTTTGATACTGATGTCCTCTAATGGTAAAAGAAGAAACACTTCTCTTGTAAGTCCACAAACCTGCCACCCAGGAGGCACAGGTTCACATTTCATCTAAGGCTTTTGTGTGGTTTTGTGTGTTTCATGGCAACACATTCTCATAATCAAGTCATCATATAGTGATGCTTTGTCACATCCCATGTCGTCACATACTGACGCACTGAGTGCCCAATTTCATGAATAAGCGACATGTAAGGCAGCACGTGGCCATGTGATATTTCATCCAGTTTGCTAGTAGGCAGAGGTTGGGGTGGTTACAAGTTTGCATCAAACACCTGGATTTTCACATGGGAGACTGGGGTTCCTCTCACACTTTGTGCAGTACATGTGTCTAATCTTCACCCTGACCCCATCCCCCAATCTGAAACTTCACCCACCGTTCAGAATGTAACTTCTCGAAAGTGGCGACAGTGATGCACCCATTACTATACCTGTCATCACATGTATTATACTCTCAGGCACTCCGAGTATCAGTATATGAGGATTTGGGAGTGATAATATGTTGTTCAAGGTTTGCATTCTTGTATCTTTGCATTTTTTCTTTCAGTCCCTCACCCTGCCCCATTTCCTCCAACCTTAAGAAACTGGTGTCATGGCAAAACTTAACCCTTGTGTCCCTGAATGAAAATGAAACCATGGCAAATGTATCAAATCAGCCAGACTCACAGTGGAATGTGACAAACACTCCCGTGGTTGTCTTGGAAATACATCAGAAGGAATCACTGCCACACATCATATCTGAGAGAAGGAACAAATTATGATTATGGTCATAAAAAATATGAGAACATGTTAGTCTGATAGTGTGTTGACATCTGTCAGCGTCAAAAGAGGATGCACCTTTGGCATCCTGCAGAGACTCACATCTGGAATTACCACACACTGTCTCCTAGATGCACACCAAAGGATACAGAATGTATAAAGACAGGCGCCAAAGGCTTGAGCAAAACAACTGAACTTAATGCAGAAAGAGTGAGAACCTGTTGTATATACATAACAAGCTCTAAAAACACAATCCATGCCTATTCTAGCTTGTTTTCAAACTAGATTTGATAATAAAGTTGCTGAATGCCAAAACTAATTTTGGACTTTTATGACTGAGTTTTTCAAGTTAAAGTAAGAACAGCTAGAGAGTCAGACAGCACCAACTGCCCTATCCACAGCTCTTATAGTACTTATAAGTGTGAACGCAGCATCAGATCTTGGTTGATCTAAGTTCTAACTCCATCTTCCTGGATGGATGGATGGATGGATGGATGGATGGATGGATGGATGGATAGATGGATAGATGGATAGATGGATAGATGGATGGATGGATGGATGGATGTGTGGATTTGGTTCTCAAGATGTTCCTTTGTCCTTACTCACCTTTTGTATCCAAGAGATCAGCACACTGTTGAACACTATTGTACTTAGCTCTGCTGACCAATTGTTAACCCTTTGTCACTTCTGCATAAAACCCTGCCATAGAATCCCCAGTCTGACAAATCCTTACAAAGCCCTTGACTACTGCTGTTTGCACTCACGTGAACCAGCTACACTCACATTAGACTGTGTATTTTTCAAGGACCACGTCAAGTTCCTGAGGGTGGAATTTATGGAGCTCATTCCAAATAAATCATTACACTCATTACGGGCATTTTACTTTAATTAATTAATTAGGACAGTATTAATAGCATTATAATGTTTGAATGCATATTTAATAAGTCACTCCTCTCCTTATCTGAGTCCTTTGAGAGGGATCTTTGCATCTTAATGGGATCTTTAAGGAGTTACTGCTGTTTCAGTGGTGTGCAAAGCACTTGACACACAAAGACAAAAGCATTGCAGTGATAAATCAATGATTTGCCTGAACAATAAAGATCAGATTTACTGTAAAAAATCTGGAAACTGTTGGCTCTGGATGGATTTACATCATCCCCAGTCGATTGGGGTAACTGGGCAGAGTCACAAATCCAAATGAGTTAGCTAAGGTTCATTGTAGTTTTGCTGAGTTTAAAGATTTGTGACCTGAGCCACAGTCTGGATAGGTCCAGACTCATGTCAGCACCTTTGCATTCACCAAATTTATACTATAGCCGTTTCAACCCCTCTAGCAACAGAATGTTTCCTTTTTGTTTATTGCTCATGATCATTCTTCCTTAACCCAGAATTTCATATTCATTTTGTACAAGGAACAGTCAGTTTGTAATAAATATCACAGATGTTGGAAAGAAAACTGTTCTTGCTGAAAATTTAGGAGGAATTTCCATCACATTAGCAATATACATCATGCATGAACAACACTGGATACTTGGATCAGATACAGCTGTTATGAATCACTGACAGTGAGCATGACTGACACATTAGGTGTGTAATGCAGTTCTGAAGTTTCAAAATGGTTACGTAAATGTTAAAAATGGAATAAAGTCACCAGAGATTTTTTTTGCCTTTATTGAAAAAGGATTAACTTACTATAGTTGATATTCAAAAGTTAATCCAACTACATGCATGATGTATAAACACATTAAACATCAGGGGATTACATTTGAGCTCTATTAGTCTAAATCTGTTTTGACCAAGGAAACTGACACAGTAAAACCACAAATCACCTCAGTTATTTTTTGTTTTCATTAGATGCACCAAAGACCGTCTGTAAATTGTCTCAACAAGGTCAGAACTGCCACAGTTTGGTCTGCGCCATCTATCTCACCCAGCACTGAACTGTCAAACATAACGCAACTTATCAAACAATGTTATAAACCTCATGAGCAAACTCAGAGGTGTAGAAATGCTGCATCCAGTGGAAAAAGCAACATTAATGTTCATTTCTTTTGCAGTACTTGTAAATTTCACACTTGCATACGAGTTCTTTCTCGTCTGGTGGAATCAATTCTCTACATTCAGAGCTCAGCAGAGTGGTCACTATGTATGTGACTCACTCCTTCCTGTAGTGATCACAGTGTTTTTGCAGCAATTATACTGTGAATAAAACTACCGCATGTAGCCATTATGACACACATATGGCAAGAGGAAATATTTTAACTCTACCCCCATTTTGAGTCTAATGCTACACTCTAGATATGTTTGAAAAGTGAAAAGTTCTGCAAACTCAAAGAGAGTGAGAGGAGAGTTATAACTGACTGAATGTTAAAGTGAGAATGTGTGACAGGAGGCGTTCAGGGACGTCTGGAGAACACAAAAAAAACACTGAGCCCCAAAAAGTGAAAATAGCAGTTTTCTTTTTTTTACTATTGTTCACCATGTTCACCCTATGACTCAAACAGGAATAGAGCTAGGGAGACCAAACTTGATAGTAATATTGGCCTTGGCCCACTGTGGCCCTCCATTAATTTGGGGGTCGAAAGGTCAAAGGTCACAAACCTTTTTTGGTTTGAAAGGTTTCTGAGCCCTCTCTCATTTTGTTAGGTCATTTTAAATGTGTGCAAGGTCAAGGCAAGCATCTGGCATTGGTCTACATCTCACTTGAGTGCATTCTAGTTTATTTATTTTTTATCTGTTCACAACATAACTCAAAAAGTTATTAGTGGATTTGGATGAAATTTTTGAATAGGTCAAAAATGGCCAATATTCTGGATATAGTGATCCAGAATGCTTATACTTACAGAATGCTTATACTTCACTGAAGAAAAATGGCTACTGTAAGGGAGCAAATAAAGCTATAGATATGAAACTGACACTAAATTATATCTGAAAGTCTGGTGATTCAGTTATGTACCGACAGATTTGGCGTGTCTTTTACGGAACTAGATCCAGAATAAAACCACCATTATGAAAATTATTTTTTGTGTATAACTATTGAATTAATAATGATATGTATGAAATTCCAAATGCTAATGGAAGGTTTTCATGGTCAAAAAAATCCAATAATACAGGTCAAGTACATTTAAGAATATTACTATTGGGTGCAATAATACTATGAGGGAAATGAGCATGCATTAGGTTCAAATGATAATGGTCGGTTTTCACTATGAGGAGAAACTGAGCTGCCTTGGTGGAGGTCTGATCTCTGAGTGCTTTCTAGTTAAATGCAATTTCACCTTCTGATAATACCACAGGGCCACTTTGTTACTTTCAAACCTAGATAAACACACTTGTGCACATATTTGCATATTCTTTTTTGCAGCATTTGAAATGTTTACTTGAATTTTACTAGTTAGTTTATGGAAACCCAACAAAGATTACAATGTGACTTGATCACTGTCACAAACAGAATGGCTGGCATCAGTAAATGAATAAGATTCTGGTCTGTTCAAACATTGTTTCTCTGTTGGTTACTTTAAGTGTGTCATAAATCTAACTCTTCTGGGGACCCATTTGAGGAAGTTCCGCAATCCATTGTTTTAATGGCTACTTATTAATCTGTGAAAAGAAACTGGATTTCTTAGGCCAATTGTGATCATATTTACTGTACATTCATGCTGTCATGAAGTTCCAAGCCAAGTCCCGAATCAGGTCAACAGGAACCAAGACTATAAAAAAATACTGCTGAAGAGACAACTTTGTATTTATCTAAAATTAAATACACATGTGATTGTAAAAAACTACAAGGCCACATGCTGAGGAATAAGTCTTGACTAAGTGCATGTGACAACAGGACAAATACCTACAATCTGGCCCGAATCAGAACACCTGACTGTTCATAAATTTAACATGCACCCATCAATATGTGACCCTGTGGGAGCAGTGTCTGAAGTGTGGAAACAGGAGCAACAGATGGGAAACCTAATACCGCTATCCAGGAAACGTCTGCAGTGTAGATGACAGACATGCACATGGATTTATACAGTCAAAACAAGACAATTAGACATTGAAGCTGAAAAAGAGAGTGAAAACAAATAAGAACGTAGGGTAAATACACCAGTCAAAAGTTTGGACACACATTCCCTTACAGTTTTTTGATCTATTTTAAACATTGTCCAGTCATACTGAAAACATTGAAACTGTAAAAGACCATGTTCAGAATTATGCAGTAAACTTAATTACAGCTCTCACACTCTCTCATACTGGTCACTGAAAGTTCAACATGGCACCTCATGGCAAAGAACTCTCTGAAGATGTGAAAAAAAAGAATTGTTGCTCTATATAAAGAAGGCCGAGGCTATAAGAAGATCATCAACACTCTGAAACTGAGCTGCAGCACAGTGGCCAAGACCATCCAGTGGTTTAACAGGACAGGTTCCACTCAGAACAGGCCTCG
>JAQQAE010008812.1:0-14987 GCA_029823295.1 Pseudamia nigra | reverse complement strand
AAGGCAAATTATATTGACAATGATTCAAGTTATACTGCAATAAAAGGTGAAAATATTCAAGGGGTATGAATACTTTTCCTGTCATAGTTAAAGTATTCAAGCCACTGCATTTGGATTCAAATTAAGCTTTGTTGTGTTGCACTTAGCCTGGGTTGATTCTCTTTGCTTTACCCTCTTTGCAATTTATTTTGTCTTCTTTTGTTCATTATTTGGGCAATCGTGATTCGCTGTTAGTTCTGTGCAAGGGTGTTGCTGTGGTTTTCAAAGTGGAGAAGTTCTAGTCATGGTTTATGTGCAGTGACTGAAGTCGGTTTTTAATTGCACATGTATTCAGTCAACCAAAAATGTTCAAAGGCAAAAATGTTCAGTCGGAAAAAGCAAAGCAATTGAGTGTTCATTTTAGAGAATGCTAAAACCTTTGTAACAGTCCTCTGGAAAAGTTGCAATTATATAATTGTTCATTTGTTTCAGTCGGTTATCATGTAAATTACATGCCAGGTTTTATACTCACACACCTGAGAATTAATATTACTTGGCATTTAGAATGTGTCAGTGCAGGTGGCAGCTCTCTGCTTTTTCTCCTCTTTTTTAACATACACTGCTTTTTTGGATCTTCTACTTGTGGGATCAATTTTCCATTGATGTGGAGAGAAGAATTTACTCCACAGGCAACCTCCTGGACCCGAGGTGAAATGTGGAGCTGACAACTGGATGTGAGAAGGACATCCAAGGGCTGATGCCAAAGTCAGGAAGAAGATTTAAGTACCTACGAATCCAACATCCTGAAGCATTCATTGTAATTTCTCAAGATTTTACCCATGTCACACTCTGCTCTCATCTCACTGGATTTACACAGGATGTTCACATCCTGAAGTAGGGATAATAAGACTCTCAATCTGCTGTATGCCAAACTTAAGGAGGCTTACAGTACCACTGCCCTACCACCATGAGCAAAATTTGATTTTATTCAGACCTGTTATAAACCTTGTGTTACGAGATAAAATGTAACAACCCACACCATCAAGAGATGAACCCAACCAATATGGTCAGTTGTTTTACTGACTATATCAACTTCTGCTGTGATACTGTTATATCTACCAAAAGAGTGGATAACCAATGAAATCAAAGACATCATCCCACCAGAAAAGAGGCCTTTAAAAAAATGACAGGCCAATCAGAAAGAAAACTACAAAACAACAACATCAGAGAGGTGTGGAAGGAGCTCAACACCATCACTGGATACAAAAAGAATACCCTGGTGACAACAAGTGACATGGATACTACCAGTGAAGTCACCCAGTTTTTCAACAGGTTTGACACTGTGACACCACTCTGGAGGTATGCATCTCCAGTGTGCATCTCCCCCTCCTTCACCTGGACCCATCGCTATGTGTCACTGTAACTGGTTTGAGGATGGAGCTGAGGTAACTGAGACCTGGGAAGGTAGCTGGTGTTTAAGGCTGCTTAAGGACTGTGCTGCTCAACTGTGTGAACCTCTTTGTTTTCTGGATCACAGACTACCTGACAAAAAGACCACAATTCATCATGCTGGGAACCTGTGTCTCTGAGACAGTCATGAGCTGCACTGGAGCTGCACAGGGGACTGTATTGGCTCCCTTCCTGTTCACACTTTACGCAGTGGACAACAAATACAACTCTGAGTCCTGACACGTCCAAAAATACTCTGATGACAATGCTATTGTACCGTGCATCGAGAAAGAACAGGAAGGGGAGTACAGGCATCTGATAAATGCCTTCTGTGACTGCAGTCAGAAAAACTGTCTAGTGATGAACACCATCAAGACAAAAGTAATGGTTCTGGACTTCAGACATCTCGGACCCCTCTTCAGCCAGTTAATATTGGCAGGGTGGACATCAAGGACTCCTGCTGAACATTGTAGGAGATCCTTCATCCCCAAAATCATCAGACTGTTCAACACCACAGCTGATGGAGACTGAAGAATGAGAAGAATCTGGAATTGAATTGAAAAAAATTTAATTGAAAAGAATGAAGACATCTTAATGATAGTCTTCCATGCCTAGTTGTATCAATTTCCCAGAAAGGGATAAATAAAGTGTGTTCTATTCTATTCTATAACTCTTGAGTCTTAAAATAAAGGATAATGTTACTTTCACTTTTTTTATTTAGCGAGCATTTTTCCTAAAATTCATTCTTCCATCTATTTTTACAAATTTTTAATTACCGTATTTTCTGGATTACAAGTTGAGCTTTTTTGCATAGTCTGGCTAAGGAAGCGACAAATACATCGGAGCAACTTGTATATTAAAGAATTTCGAGAATAGGGTGTTTGTCACACTGAAAGCCGCTAGACGTTGCTCTAGGCTTGTGTACCTTCATCTGCCGCATCTGTATTACTGACCATTTAAAATGTAAATTACCGGTAACAACCATACCTGCCATCAGCTTAACACCGAATGTGTCAGTGCCGTCACTTACCCAGTGAGGCAGGGAGGTGAGCCTCGAGCTCTCGCTTCTGGCATCAAGCACGTGGTCGCCTGGCCAAGCGCTTGAAGCAAGTTCCCCGAACAAATGCGACCTGTTCTGCAGAGCGACTTATACATGTTTTTTTTTTTTCTTCTTCATTATGCATTTTTGGACCTGTGCAACAAGCATTCCGGAGCAACATATGACCCGGAAAATACGGTATACTTTTGATTTATTTCTTCTCTTATCAATTTTATGAATTATGAATATGAATATGAAACATAGCACTGATATTGGCTAAATACATAAGTGTGTGCCTGTGTCTGGCTTTACTTGATGGCATCTTGACTTGCTTGGAAAAAGTTATCTTTTTCTGTGTTTTCCTTCCTCCTACGTGTCCTCTGTCTCTTGTAGCAAATCAATTATGATCATAACTTATGTCAAAATATAACTAGCAAACAGGAAGCACCTGTAGAAAGATGCATCTGTCTTAGACAGCATGTGGAATGATAATTAATCAGTTATAAAATAGCATGACATTTATAAACCTTCTCATACTTGCTTAATTTATTTCTTGTTCGCAGGAAAAATAAATACACAATTTAGTTTTTCTGCATCTAGTAATGTCGTGCTCTGGGTCTGAAGCAGGCAATGTGATTGGCTTGAGGACTCATCAGTCAGCGAATAACACAACCAATCAGGTGTCACAAAGCAGACTGTTTGGTTATCAGTACCGCATTGCTAGCACTGCATGACAAGGACAGTCATAGCGCATTATAGCTAGGACAATAGTTGGGGTGATGAAATCTCATTTCCATGAAGGTGAGGGTGCCCTTCATCATCTCCCATGGGTGCAATGTCCTCGTGAGTAACACCACGTACAGTATCCAGTAGTAGGAGATGCACTGAATCTAATAAAGTTTGTGATTGTAAATGTTAACCTTAATAAACTGCATCTAAACTCAACCTCATCTGTCTTGGTATTTATTTGTGGGATGTACCTTATTTGATAGTATTCATTTGTTCAGTTATTCTTTAGTAGAATGTGTGATTCATCAAACCACCACTGCATGGATCAACATGTCTGCACTGATGTACTGTTCTACCAAAATTATACAAACTAATTCAAATAAAAACTTCAAATCTGAGTTCAACACTGACAGAGTCTACTTGACCACACAGGGAGTCATTTAAGGTTTTGTGTTAGGTCATAAACAGCTGCACTTGGCTGATTAAATTTAACTTACTGTACGTCATCCACTGACAGTTCAGGCTTCTCTGGACAGCAGCTTGTGATGCTGCTGCCCGACTGCCGAACAAGTACTTTCCATGAAATGGTAAACTTTCTCAGTTTCAACATCTGATATGTTGTCTATGTTCCATTGGGAGTAAAATATGGGCTTATGAGATTTGAAAATTGTTGGTTTGTGTTTTTGTTACAGGTTTCACCTTTTTGGAATTGGAGTTGTAATATATCAGCAAGTGACAGACTTCTATAAGGCATATTTTGCCATGCCGTGTTGTTCTGAGTTATGTTTTGTGACCGTTTACATTTAAATTGTCATGTCATTTAAATGTATTTTAGATAATTTAACTCCTGACACTGTAAGTCAGGGGTGTCAAACTTGTGCCATGGAGGCTGAGACCCTGCAGGTTTTCTTTCCAACCAGCCACTAAAGCAGGTGATTTCACTGATCTGCAATTCTTCAATTTGAGTAGAGGAGCTAATCGGTAAACTCTGCAGGTTGGAGACTAACTGGAAAGAAAAGTTGCAAGGTTCTCAGCCTTTCGTGGCACGAGTTTGACACCACTGCTGTAAGTCATTGACTGCAGCACCGGTTTGAAAGAGAGTCCATGAGCTGAGCAAGATATTACAGCTGTATAACAGGTAACCATGACAACTAACAATAACATACTTATTTGTATTTGACTTTTTCTGTGAACTGAACACACTGTGAAAAAGACACAATATAGTCAGTTTCCTGCTTTATACAGAAGCACACCCAGTGGTGGGTTTTGATATGGGCGACATGGGCAATTGCCTAAAGGCCCATTTATACTCTACGCAAGTGCATTGTGTATCAAACGTTCAGACTGTCCTCTAATGTGGAGTTAGATTGGATTTCTGTCTGAAAATACTAAGCAATTTTTTTTTTTTGTCATGAGTCATTATGTCTCAGACATTTTATTTGTTCCCTCTGATAAGTGATCTGGTCCATCTTAAAGTTTTTGCTCCATTATTAAGATATTACAGCAAACAATCTGTCGAATGACTGCTGTGCTAGGGTTTGATTACAAGTTGCTATGGTAACTCATCTTCTGGTGGGGTCGGACTGAGTCAGACCTTTGTATTTTGTATTTGTTTAATTTGGACATCCTTTTACCTGAGATACACTCAACTGCAGTTGTGGATAAGTGTCTACACTAACAACACTGTAATATGACTTTGTTTGACACTGCTTAGTAAAGTTTTAGCATGTCTGTAGGCTAGCAGTTAGCTTCCCCTACATCGCACGCCGTTTGTACAAATATTTTTTATTATTTTCAGTTGTGCAGTGACAACAATTGCAAGTGATGCGAGACATGACTGATAATATTGACAGTGATTAATTCCAGACAAACTGTGAGGGACAATGGGACAAAACCAAAATAATACAAATAGAAAAACCAGAAACAAAAACAAAGTGTGACAACAACAAAGGGCTTTGACAGAATGGTCGCATGTAAACACTTAGTTATATGTAATTACTGTGTGTGTGTGTGTGTGTGTGTGTACATTACACAATGGTGTTAAATGAACAAAGCCAAAAGAACATCCTACGCCAACCCAACTAACATATATCAAACACAGGAACAATGACAATTAAAACTGTAAGCACAACCTCAATGATAGCTGTGATGTCGTCGTCGTCGTGATGATGATATTATCAAAAGCAACAAATCCCTGCCAGGGGTCCCACACCCCCTCTGGACACAGAATGATCCAGATCGCACCGGGAGGAGCCATGGGGCCAGATGCTCCAGGGGCCCCAGGGAAAGGTCGTGGCCCAAGTCCCCCAAGGATACATCCCCCCAGGCAGATCAACCACCCACACCTCGCCTACCCTGTCATTCTCTTTCTTTAAAATAAAAAAATTTAAAAATTAATGTACTGTATTTCATTTGTTCTTTCGTTCCACTCTAAATTATTTGTCACTGTTTATGACGTGTATGTGTTTTTGTTAACTCTAAACTAGTGTGATGCATTAAAAGAGGCAGAGGAATGCGCAGCATAAACCCACCCAGGACAGATGACCACTGGGGGGCAGGCATCCTGTTCTTGCCTCAAAGATTTCACTAATATATACAGTCTATGGCACAGACTGTCCTCAAAAAGCTGAGCCATTTCTGTTAATCTTTCGGTGTTTTAAGTTGCATTTTGTTCTTCCTCTATTCCTTCGTAAGCTGTACTGTGCTAGAGCGCCCCCACAGTTTCCGGTGGCACTGCTCCATTTCCTATGTTAACGACGGATCCATAAGCCCCTCCAAAACGGCCAAACTTTAACGTACCATACGTACATGACCGGAGGGAACACCCCTTTGTATGCAGTTGTAGCGTAGAGTATAAATGGGCCTTAAGGCGACATTCTCTAGGGCAGTGATTCTCAACTGGTGGGTCGTGACCCAGAAGTTGAGACCCATTTTCAGTGGGTCACAGGCCTTTGCCTAGGCAAAAAATGTTTAGAAAAAAGACAACTGTGTGTCATCTATTCACATTCTTTAACGGTGATAATGCCCTGTAATGTGAGTGGACGCCCACCATGTCACACCATAGAAAAAGACCTGCAAAGTTTGTCTCCATATGTTAATTGAGCATGTTGAAACAGAGTATATGAGATATGGATTTTCTTACATTTAGGACAAAGGACAGAAACCTAAATGTGTGTTTTGTGCAGCGAGGTGTTGGACATGAAAGCATGAAGATGTCAAAACTAAAAGTGACTTCTGGACTAGAGAATATCACTAAAGTTTGTGATATATACCGTATTTTCCGGATTAAAAGTCGCGGTTTTTTGCATAGTCTGATGTAGGGAGCGACAAATTCATCGGAGCGACTTGAATTTTGAATAAATTCGACTATAGGGTGTTTGTCACACTGACAGCCACTAGAGGAGACGAGCCACAAGCTCTCCGTCAAGTGTGTGGCCACAGCTGTGCGCTTCACGCGTGTTCCCTGAACAAATGCGACCTGTTTTGCAGAGCGACTAATACACATTTTTTCTTCTTCATTATGCATTTTTTGGCTTGTGCAACAAACATACCAGAGCGACATATCACCCGGAACATACGGTATACAATTAATATATATTATTGTTAATGCAAATTAAGGCACTTCCAAAAGATCTAGCAGTGTCTTGTGCAGCTAGCCAGGATGAGAAGTCATCTATATCTTTGTCACACAGACCACCACAGAAATCATTTATGAAAACTTAGGATGAGCAGCCATCCACCTCTACTGTGGTCGAGGGGATAGGAGGGGCACCAAGGAAGAGGTCCGTCCAGGACATCACGGAGCACACCCACTCCAATCCAAACCAGACAGGACCAAAACTTGAACTCTTCAGGGTCAATCAGTGGTGAAGGTTCAGTGCCAGAAAAAAGGCCAGTCTAACACAAGGGTTTTACTGCATCTTTACTTGCGAGTGAATAATTGTGCCAATGTTTTTGCCATTTATTTATTTCTGAAATATAATAGGGATGACCTGGCATAACTTCTGAGAAAGATGCACAGTTGATGCATCTAAATTATGTTGTGGTCTCATCATTTACTAATTAAGTATATCAGTTGCTGTAAAGATGGTCCACCTACACATCATGTATTAGAGGACATTTTGCACAATCAGACATAAATTAAGTCGACCATCCAACCTGAAGCAATAGAAGGTGACGGTTTTAAATGGGTACGTTGACACCAGGCTATTACCAGTTCCCCCTGTCCTAATTAATTGCATGGTGAAGCTCTCCCCACAGACTCTTGTCTAAAGCTTGACAGTTTATTTGATGCTCATGACTTTCCCTTGTGCACAGTAGGATCCGACACGCTGTGAGTCCTGGCAGGATGGGAGTGCATCACACACACACACACACCCCCACCCCCACACACACACACACACACATTGTGCTTCAGTGTGTTCAGGGGAGATTACATTGACTAATATCGTTCATCATCCCATGGAAAATGACCCGAATTTTAAAAATAAAGACAACATGCCTGTACCTTTTAAATCAGGAGACAACAAACAAATTGGAATCTAGGAATTTTAACAATTTTACAATTCTCCATCTTTTGCTTGTTTCCTTTCGGGGTTGCCACAGCCAATAATCTGCTTCCATCAGTTTGGATTAAAAGATTTGCATGTTTATTTTGGCCAAGGTTTTAAATCGGGTGCCATTCCTGACAGAACCCTTTCCATTTATCTAGGCTTGGGGTGAGCTTGAGGAAAAGACAGGAGGCAGAGCTGAAGGTAGCAGAGATGAACATGTTGAGGTTCTATTTGGGAGTGACGAGGATGGATAGGATCAGGAATGAGAATATGAGAAAAGTCAGAGAGGCTAGATTGAGATGGTTTGGACATGTACAGAGGAGGGATAGTGAATATATCGGTAGTAGGATGCTGAGGTTGGAACTGCCAGGCAGAAGGCCTAGAGGAAAATCAAAGAGCATATTTATGGATGTGGTGAGTTTAACTGGTGACAGTTCAGTAACATATAACTAGTTTAACCAGTAACAGGTCAGTAACATTTAACTGGTAACAGGTCAGTAGCGTTTAACTACACTGTGTTCCAAATTATTATGCAAATGGTATTTTTCTCTGATTTTGCTAAATAGTCAATATAAATGACAGTCATCATAATTTGCTTCACCAACCTTTAGAGTACAATTTAAATGTTAGTAAACAAACCTCCCAGTGATAACAGTATTTTTTTCAAAAAGAAAAACTTAAAATGCACTGTTCCAAATTATTATGCACAACAGAGTTTCAAACCATGTTACTGTTGTAAAGAACTGAAAATAGTCATTTGTGAAATTAGAAGCATTAGGACCTCCTAATGTTTACTGAAATTCAAAAGCCATTTCAAACAAAGCATCTTAACAGGTCAAGTTACATTTTAACGTAGGACCCTTATTTGACAGGAGCTTCACAATTCTTGTATCCATTGAACTTGTGAGTTTGTGGACAGTTTCTGCTTGAATTTCTTTGCAGGATGTCAGAATAGCCTCCCAGAGCTGCTGTGTGGATGTGAACTGCCTCCTGCCCTCATAGATTGTTTGCTTGAGGATGTTCCAAAGGTTCTCAATAGGGTTGAGATCAGGGAAGGATGGGGGCCACACCATGAGTTTGTCTTCTTTTATGCCTATGGCAGCCAATGATGCAGAGGTATTCCTTGCAGCATGACATGGTTCATTGTCATGCATGAAGATGATTTTGTTACGGAAAGCACAGTTCTTTTTGTACCATGGAAGAAAGTGGTCGGTCAGAAACTCCACATACTTTACAGAGGTCATTTTCACACCTTCAGGGACCCTAAAAGGTTCGACCAGCACTTTCCCCATAATTCTGGCCCAAAACATGACTCTGCCACCTCCTTGGTGACATCACAGCCTTATTGGACATGGTGGCCATCCACCAACCATCCCCCACTCCATCCATCTGGACCATTCAGGGTTGCATGGCACTCATCAGTGAACAAGACTGTTTGAAAATTAGTCTTCATGTATTTCTGGGCCCACTGGAGCCATTTCTGCTAATGAGCATTGTTTAACGGTGGCCGAATAGAAGGTTTATGCATAACTGCAAGCCTCTGGAGGATCCTACACCTTGATGTTTGCGGGAATCCAGAGGCACCAGCAGCTTCAAATACCTCTTTGCTGCTTTGTAATGACATTTTAGCAGCTGCTCTCTTAATCCGATGCATTTGTGTGGCAGAAACCTTCCTCATTGTGCCTTTTATTTGCACAAATCATTGTGTGCTCTGAATCAGCTACAAATCTCTTAAAAGTACGATGATCACACTTAAGTTTTTGTGAAATATCTAAGGTTTTCATACCTTGTCCAAGGCATTCAACTATTTCATGCTTTTCGGCAGTAGAGGGATCCTTTTTCATTCCCATATTGCTTGAAAATGGTGGTCTATTTAATAATGTGGAACGTCCTACAGTAGTTTTTGCTTTAATTAGACTCACCTGGCAATCTACAGTAATTGGCACAAGTGTCTGAGATTGATTTCACTGACCCAAAGAGCCCTGAGACACAATGCCATCCATGAGTTTCACTGGAAAACAAAAACATTTACCTTCATGACACTTAAACAAAATTTGCATAATAATTTGGAATGCGGTGTAGTTTAACCAGAAACTGGTTGGTAACATGTCAGTAGTTTAACTAGAAACAGCTCAGTAACACTTCACTAATTTCATTGGTAACGGGTCGATAACATTTTACTAGTTTAACCAGCAATGGGTGGGTAACATGACTATTATAAAAGGAGACTTTTATAGAGACAGAGATGGGCACAGGTTCAACAATCTGTGATGAATTGGGTCTAAAAACTGTGAAACGATTTCAGAATAAAGTTTCTCAACACTCAACACAAACAAATCCTTTGTCATAAAAAAATCAATGGCAGAAACAGGCTTGTATAGGGCACTGATACGCCTGCTACATATGCAATGACAATATTGTTCTGATCTTGATGTTGTTTCCTGGTTCCTCTTGGCTGTTTTTAATGAAAACCCTTGTTCTTTTTCTGTGCTCTGTTGTCCAATCCTGATTACCCCAAGTTTGTGTTGCTGTGGGTTGTGAGAATCAGACAGAAGGTGCTTCTGTGTGAGTGGGTTTTCTGCAGATGTTCATGCTGAGGCTCCTGCCCTCTCTCATTTGTACTGTGCAGTCCAAGAAGGCCAGTCAGTGTTCTATGACATCCTCCTGTATGAATGTTTGTGTCCGCAGTGCTCTGTGAATGCTTCAATGTCCTGATTTTGGATGGAGACCCAGGAATCATCAACATATCTGTACCAGGCCCGAAGTGTTGTTCCTCTGAAAGAATGGCCTTGTTTTCCACCTCTTCCATGTCGCAGTTCACTCTGGGAGACACTGGCGAGCCCATAGCACAACTATATTTGTGCCTGTAAAACTCTTCATTGAACTGGAGGTGGGTGGGGCTCTCTTTCTTCAACTCTTCCCTTGCCTCTCTCTCCAACTCTCTCCCACTATCTCCCTCTCTCCTCCCCTCTCTCCTTCACCATCTTCTCTTTCCATCTTCTTTTCCTCTCTCCATCTCCAATCCTCTCTGTCGTCATCTTTCTTTCTCTTTCCCTCTCTGTCCCCCCCCCCCCCATAGTCACATTCATTCTCATGTCATCAATATTGTGATATTAACTTGTGTCTTCCCTGTAATTTTGTGCTTCCTCCCTCTCCCCTAGGTCTCCGGGTCTCTCATCTAGGTCTCCAGGTCACTGTTCTAGGTCTCTTGATGTCCATGCTGTGTGTTTGCTGATTGTGGACGTCGTCCAGTGTCTGTGTTGTTTGTTGTTTTATCTCTACTCTTTTCTTTTGTCTCTCCTCTGTCCACTAACACCAACCGGTCAAGACAGATGTCCTCCTACCCCGAGCCACTTGTTCTGTTGGAGGTTTTTTTTTCTTTCGTTAAAGGAAGTTTTTCCTTCCCGTCATCCTTGTCTTGCTTTCGGTGGTTCTGTTGGGTTGACTCTGTATAGTTTTGAGGTCTCTGCCTTGAATTGTGAAGCACCTAGAGATAATCATTGATTTTGATTGGTGTTATACAAATAAAATTGAATTGCATTGATGGTCAGGCAGAGGTCCAATGCAATGATTTTCCTTAACTGCTTTGTTAAGGATGTTGCACGATGTAGAACATTTTTCTGTTTTTTTTTTTCCCCCTCAGCTTCAAATACTGGTGTGATTTTCATCACACATGCTTCTATTGTGTCCAAAAAGCACACTGACATTGTAGTAAATAAACTCAAATATACTGTGTGCATCAGCCCCTTCTGCTGAAATGTGTTCATCTTCCATGCTGCCAGTGCCAGTCTGCAGAACATTCATTACAGTTACTGTATATGACATATGACAATCAGAATAAATCAAACTGTAATGGAAGATGGGTTTCTGAACAGCAGGTCATATTTCCTAACAGGTCACCTGCTAAGAGATATTGTTGAGTTACGTATGATTGCCACTGTATAAGGACAAGTGAATTTAACTGAAACTCACTCATCAGTATTCATACAATGCGAGACCTGTCTGCATTTAATGTTTCCTTCTTTGTCTTTGAATTAGATGCTGTGAATGAGTTAGTGTTGTGCCTACATGTAATGGTAGGAAAAACTCTGATGCATATAATGCAGGGCAACTTGCTGTTTATCTGGAAATAGACTAAGCTCCTTGTAGAGTTAATTTCCTCTCTGAGTTTTACAAAAGACATAAAGAAGTGTGAATATATAAAGCTCTCATTGGGTCATGGTGTCTTTGAAGTACAGCTGTTAAAGGACTGCATTATTCGTGAACAGGAACATGATGTCCTGAGTTGAAGAGGCCTCTTAACATAGACATCCTTAACATGCCACCAGATATATTTCATACTGCACACCAACTGTGATACTTTACTATTATTTAACAAATTCATTTTATGTACAAAATGATAAACAGCAGCTTGTTCAGCTTAGTTTTTTTCTGTTTGATGGGAGGATTGAGGGTCAGAGGTGGTTTCAGAACAAATGGAATTGAAGTTCAAAGACCCAGATGCTTGTTCAAAGTGAGTTAAATTAGGTTGTGTGTATAAACCACTCCATCACAACAGTCATATCCACTGCTCTGGTGGCTCATGTTTTCCATCAAGAGTAAATTGTATGTATTTGGCCTTTAATGCATTAAATTGGCTAAGATAAAACCATGAAATGGGATCAAGCTTTTGAGGGCACAAATGCATGGAAAATTCCATTTAGCTCTGAAAAGTGTAGGGAAGGGACTTGCAGACAGGGTGGGTGCAAGGATGCCCACCACTTGGGTTAGGTGAGTCCACCCACTCTGTGTTTTAAATCTGTGACTAATAACATTTCATGATACATGATTCGTGACTAGTGGATAGAAAGGACTTTGAAACACCGAGTTTCTTTCTATTAAATACAAAAGACTTCTTTCATCATGTTGGGGTAAAAAGAATTTCTCATATTATGGCAGGAAAAAATGGCCATAGAAGAACTTAATTAATTCAGCCTACGAGGCTGTCATCATTAAGCATTCAAAACACCCATGTTCTGCTGTTGAGCCACACACTGTAGGTGTGGTCCGGTGCACAAATTCCAGATGAAATATCATACTCAACACAGACACTGTAGCTCTGTCAGTGTAGCTCTGCTCTGTCGCAAACATCAAGGTGAAAATGAATAAAACACATGAGAAGTGACATAAAAGATGCAAAGTAAAGATACTGATGTAAAACAAAAAACCCTAAACCCAGCATCCAAGATATAACAAGATGAAAGTATTGTAATAGCAGCAACAAGATGAAAAAGCTACAAGATCAAATAGAGTTTCAGTGCTTTGCCTGCACAAGACCCGCATAAAAGTGACGATATAGATTTGTTCATGTGTATTAACACTTGAAGGGCTTGTTTTCATTGATTTGATTTATTTAGACATTGAAAGACTTGGTGTAAATAGGCCTTAGAATAATTCATGACCATGTCATTTTGTAAATTGAGCTTCAGAGGACTCCACATTCAGCTTTTGGTTCCGTGGTCCTCAACCTCTTATCTTCTTCTTCTTCTCCTTTCAGCTGCTCCCCTCAGGGGTCGCCACAGCGAAATACCAATGACTTGCATGTTTGATCTCTTATATACCTGCTTTTTGTTGAAAGTGCCAAGTGGTTCTGGGTCGATTCCACTCAATTCAGTTGAATTGAAATTATATAGTGCCAGTTATAAATCAAGATTATTTGCAGGTACTTCACCAAACAATGCCAAAGCCTTAAAAGAATATGGAGAGCAAACCCAAAAAGCCTAGAGAGCAGGAGGATGACAAACCTCCCTTAATAGAAGAGAAAACCCTCCAGGAGAATCAGGTAAACGTTCTGCCTCAACTGGACAGAGGAGAGATTCACACCTACCTGTTAGCTACAGTTACCAGTTGTCTATGAAAAGGCAACTGTACATCTCATCATAAAACACAAAACTCCTGTTTCACCTTGACAAAAATATTGACCATTTATTCTACATCACAGGTGCATTTACATCTAGCAGCTTTTATTTGCAGCTGCAGTTGTGCATCAAAAGGAGATAAAATTCAGAACAACTCTGTAATATTACTAAAATACATTGGAAGAGATGGTAAAACAAATTTTTTGATAAAACCTCCATCCATCCATTCATCCATCATATTTATATTAACCTGGACAGGGTCTTGGGGCAGCAGCCTAAGCAGAGAAGCCCAGACTTCCCTCTCCCCTGCCCCCTCCTCCAGGTCCTGTGGGGGGACCCCAAGGGTTCGCAGGCCAACCGAGAGACACAGTCCCTCCACCGTGTCCCGGGTCTGCCCTAGGGCCTCCTCCCAGTTGGAGCTAGTTTTGGCAACCAGGGATTGGACCACTCAGGCCCCCGCCTTCAGCTGCCACCCAAACCACACAGTACCAGACCCTTGCAACCCTTCCTGCAGGTGGTGGGTCCACAGGAAAACATAGTCATAAGGGTCTTCTGAATCACTCTCAGTCTGACCTGTCACCTTGAACCAGTTTGCCTTGGGAGACCCTACCAGGGGAGAATTTCCCCTAACAACATAGTTCCTAGGATCTCTCAGGCACACAAACCCCTCCACCATGATAAGGTGGTGATTCAAGGAGGGGAGTTAAAAAAAACCTATAAGTCATCATTTGTGTGTCTGCATGTGTGACCTAGTGAGCATTTTGTAAAGACTAGAATTATGACATATTTGAAGGATATGGACATGAAACACTTCCACATATTAAGAGCTGCAGGTAGAAGGAGGAGTGTCAGCCAGTCAGACATGTTTTTGAAAAAGTGCATGATTTTCCTCAGGTCTTCAGAAGGTGAGGGGGGAGAATATCAGTGTGTCCCACAGCTGGCACTACAGCATCACACCAGAAATGCAATGCATCAATTTTGATTACATATCCAGATATTCAATTTCAAGTGGTATTGTAGAACTGTTGAGTTGTAAAAGATGACACAATGAAGAAGAAAAATCTGTCTGGAAATCTAACCAAACACTGACTGTCACCTTTATTAGAGAGTGACTTATTTTAGGCTATGTCATACAACAAGATGCTGCATCAGGCTGATTCAATTTAAATCGACATGATGCTTCATCCAAGACACCATCACTTGCAGTGGATTCTGGACAGCAGCTCCCAGTGCTGCTGCCTGACTTCCACATCATGTGTCACGGCCGAACAAACAGACAGAGATGTGAGACTCAAGAGCAGGACTCAGAGTACAGTAGTTACGGATGTATTTATTATAATA